>WBNM01029359.1:173629-243236 GCA_013399055.1 Ramphastos sulfuratus | reverse complement strand
AAAAAAAAAAAAGAAGAGTTGCTCAGCAGTGCATACTGGCACCTGGGCAGATAAATGGACAGTGGACAGCTAGTTCTGCCTGTGAGGTGATGGGAATAGTTACCAGTGGTAGTATTTCTCTTGGGCATGGTTTTTATTTTCTGTCCTGGATAAGCTATGAAATTCTAACTGCACAGAAGCAAACACAGTACCTTTGCATCTGTTTTAACTTCAAATAAATGAAGTATGTTATTTGCAAACTACTCGGCATCTAAGACTGCACCCAGAGCTCCCTGGAAATACCTTACGTGCACTGCATTACAGCTCCTCTTACTTTTGTTGTACCAGTGTTGATGCAGACCTTCTGATTTACCCCAAATGACCATGCATTTCTTCTAGTCAGAGGGCAGACTTGGGATGAAATATCTAGGGGGATTGGGTTGCAAAAAAGGCATTTGTTAAGCAAGACCTTCTCAGTTGTTTTTACTGTGTTCTTATCTCAGCCTCTGTGTGCAAGATCCTGTCCCTTTGACCTTCAAGTCTTGTGTCGTTGCTAAAGACTGCGAAACATCTGAGTGGTCTGCATGGAGCCCCTGCTCACGGACTTGCAACTGGGGAGAGCTGGCCCCAGGCTTCCGGAGCCGACGCCGTGGTGTGCGGAGCGTGGCGGTGGGCACTGGGAAGCAATGCCCGGAGCTGGAGGAGAGGGAAGCGTGCAACAGAGGAGGGAAGGAGCTGCTGCAACCTTGCCCCAGGTATAGTAAGTGCTTTTAGTTCAGGTTTTGGAAGCAGAGAAGTCTCTGTTTGGCTGTCCTGTGCAAAGTAAACCTTCTTGGCTCAGTGTTTGTGTACGAAGAGGTGGTGTGTGTTGCTCTGCCCCCGAGCCTAAAAGATCATTGACTGATCATTGTTAACTATGATTAGTGATGTCATCTGTTGTTAGTAATATTCTTCTAATTGTTGCTATTATCATTGTTACCATTACAATAATTACACTTATGTACAGCAATCAATTTAAATTACACCCACTAGAGTTTATATTTTCATCTTTTCTAAATTGAGAGCAGAAACTCTGCCTTTCATACCAATTGCTGTTTTGGAGAATTTCCTTAGCTGCACAGAGACTGGGCAGGTCTCCACAGCTCTGTTTTTATTGACTTTGAAATTGTAATTTTTACATAAGATTTAATGATTCCCCTTCATCTCCCCATAAAATAAAAATCCCAGTACTCCTTGAGGAAGATGGGAACTGATCAGAGGCAACGGCTTGGACATTACTCAGCTTCCCTCTGAATACTTCCTGAACTGGGAAACTTTGCAGTCTCTGAGTGCTTGCTTGGGTGTTCTATCAGAAGGTGAGAATCTCGCCTTTCTGGTCTACAAATCCATGCTGTTATGCTTGGCCAGGCTAGCACAGGCAACTGCTAGTTTGCTTTGCACAGAAAATAAAACATTGCTTAATTTTTCATGTGATGTGTTCTGAGATTGATTGTGAAATGCTTCAAGATTGATAAAATTTGGTATGCATGCAGACAAATCTCTCTCTCTCTGAATCAGTGCATTTAAGAGGAGGTCTATTCAGTGCTCGAGTCGTGAGTTTCTGGGGCTTTGCCGGATTCTGCCAAAACCTTTGATAAAGCCTTTGCAAGATACATTTCTTAGGAAGGTGTAACCTGTGAAAGTGGTGTCTCTGTATCATTGGGTTCATTCAAAATCAAATGCTGATCGTTTTTATGCACCCTGCCAGCAGAGAAGGGGAGGAATAAAACCCCAAAAATTCTGCTGCTTGATTACATCCTACGGAAAGACTCTTAGAGAGCACATCGATTTCAAAGACAACAGATTAACACATTGTCTTGCTGATTTTGTATAGGAGTGGGGGGGAAAGTGACACCTGATTGGGGCAGTTCATCAGGCAGTGAACAGACACGGATCTGTCCCTAGTTTCTCACTTCCTACTTTTTGACATTGCACTGTATTAAAGTGCAAATGATCGTAGGGGCTTGGTGTGGAACAAGGAGAGCCTGAAAAGTTGAGAACCTGCCTAACACTGATAATTTTCTGGGGGTGCCACTCTTGCTGTTGAATTAAACATCTTGTTTTTTAAATATATTGCTACTATGCTCAGGTTTCCATCAGCCTTTGAACTCTTAAAGCTTCCTCATCATGACATACCTGCACACCTTCAGTCCTTCAGGCAGCGCCTCCAGTGAAGTATCCATGTGAAACAGGATAAACTGCCTAATGAGCTAGCCCAGAAAAATAACATTATAAACATCTCAAGTTTATAGAGCTGCTTAACTAAAACTATTGCAAAATAACCCCAACCCCTGAACCTCTGTTATTTAGTTATTTGCTATTTCTAGGGATGTGATATCTGAGAGTGCAGGTGGTAGGCCATGACCTTCTTACTGTTGCACTGTTGAGGAGAATTTTGTGGTAGCACCTGATTAGTAGACTTTGATTTGGCCATTCAATACGGCAGAAACAAGCAGGAATGAAAAACTGTATGTGCTATGGGTCTACTGGATATAAGGCTGTGGAGGTCAGAATTTTGGATTAATGCACAGAAGTCAAACATTTTAAAGTCTGTTATTTAAGTGTCAGCAGTTGCTAAAGGATGTTCCCAGTCCATGTTACAGTTTACAGCCTGGTGATTTGGTGTTGGTCTTCGGGAATTGGTGATTAAGATGCTGGAAGTATTTCAGTTGCTTTCAGCCACAAATGGATGCAATGTTAATCTGAATAAAACAACATAATAATTCCATGATGCCCCCATTCTCCTTTTTTGAGCATGTTCCCTTTGCTGTGCAATACTCACAAAGATTATGCTTTTCTTCTCCTTTAAGTATATGCCACCTCATTTGTGGTTTTGCTGAGGCTTACCAAACAGTTATCTTTTCTTTCTTCCCATTATAAGAAGATGATGAATTTAAGGAGATTCAGTAGCAGAAGCAAAAGGTTCTCTCCTTCATTTGTCTATTCTCAACATAAACCATTCATTCTTTCTCTCTGCCTTGTGCTTGCCTAATCAGATTAGTCTTAAAATCTTTTAGGATGAGAGTCCTATTTACTTTCCTAAATCCTGAAAATCTGCTCTTTGCTATTTTTTTCATTGATTTGAAGACAACTAGCTTTTCTTTTAGCTTTATTCCTAGGTTAAGAATTTTCCAAAGGGTGCTCTAGGCACAGCAAAGAAAATGAGTGACAACAAAGACCAGAAAGAGAGCAAGCCTCTGAGCAGAAGGGAGTTTTCTAGAGGCTGTTTTTTAGCACAGGGACAGAGAGCACCCTATGACCTAGCGAAGGTACCTATTATGAGCTACACCCACCAAAATAGAAAAGCAGCAGCTCAAGACGTAGCACCTGCTGAACTGTACTCAGCAGGAGTTTTTTTCTAGCCACCTAAAAGGGATCCAAAGGGGGAAAAAAAAACCCTCCAGCTTCAAAACTGCTCTGTGAAGTATTACCTCGATGTCCTTGGCAATGCTACTAGTTAAAGGTCCCATCAGAAGTACACAGCAATTAGTGTAAATTTGCTGTTAAATGGGAAGGCCTTCTAATTTAATGGCTGAAGTTTACAATAACTTACTTAATCAATAGTTTAAATGCAGGAAAGCAAACCACTTTAAATGCATGTAGGACTCCAGAGCCTTGTGCTTTGTTTTTACAGTTTTGGTTATTTGTTCTGAAGGAATCAGATGAAATGCTTAAAAAGCTTAAATACATAGGAGATGATTCCACTCTCTTTTATTGTGTTATAAATTTGGGATAGTTCAATTAAAGTGAATGGGTATATACAGGTATAAAACTTGTGGAAGTGCTAAGAGTAGACTAAAGAGACCAAGAGGTTACTATAAATTGGAAAGATATTGAGCGCTTGTTTGTTACATAACTGTCACTGAGTCATCAGTTTTAAAACAATGTATTATATCATTTTCATCCATGATATGTAGCTTTCATGTTCACTGGGAATAGATAGAGTTTTCAGAATTATGATTGTCTTCAATCTTTCATTTTGGTTGTGGTTGCTATGTTACAAGACAGGGATTTAGAAAAAAAAAACAAACCACCCTCTTTGCTTTGTTGGAAATTCAAAGGTTTTCGGAAGTTCAATGACGAAAAATGGGAAAGTTTTAAGACTTGATTTTTCTCAAAAGGCTTGAAGTTGCTGCTGAGATACAGGTGCAGTAGTATCACTTTGTAAATGAGGCCAATTATGGGCCCAAAGATAAATCATTCCTGTGAAATAGGAAAGACTTGATAGGAAATGCATTGAACCATGCTAGTAGACTACACAGATTAAGCTTTGGGAGTGGTAGCCCTTCGACGTTCACTGGTTTTGGACATCTGTTCAGCTGGGCAATTTAGTTATGTCTCCTTGGATCAGGAGCCATCCTCAGTGAAGCTTTGGCTCTCTAGCTCCATATTGATCACATCTCTTGTGACTGCATTTGGTGTCACAGTGCAAGAGCATACTTTGCCTGGACTGTAACAGGATCTGGGATCTGCTCTCCCACTTCTTTTACTGACTGTTGAAATTCACAGCAGTGTTTATGATAAATCTATTCAGCTTTCTCAGCCAAGGTTCCCTCCTAGACTCCTCATGCACACACTATATTGTTTCTAAAATGGCAAGTTTTGCTTGCCTGATTTCTTAAGCACACTGATATAACAGTGTAGATTGTGCAGGTCCTCCTTTGGGAACTTACCTAACTGGTCCTCTAACCATCAGCAGTGGTATCTGTCAAGCTTGGAAGCAGTTAGACCTTCTTTCTGTAACTCAAACAGTATTGTCAAAAACTGGAATAAGTCTGTTGGGAGGGCAAAGGGAAAGACTGAGAATCTTTTAGCAATAGTCAGAGGTCTGTAGATAAACGTGGATCACAGCTAGCACTGCAGCTATACCCAAGGTTGCATCAGGCTGACTAGATATTGGTAGGAGTTAAAATGAGATGTTAGATCTATTGGCATTTGAAATTGTCATCACCAACATGTTGTGGCATAGGAATCACAAGAGTGCACTGGAGTTGACAAACTTTGATCCAAATGTATAATGTCCCTTCCACTTTCTGAGTTACCACATTTTTGCCTTCTAGGGATGATGAGCAGAGTGGCTGGGTGGTATTGGCTCCTTAGCTTACCACTGGTACAGTTCATTTCTAGTGTGGTCTGCTTTGACAGCAAAATACCCATAGTGCCATTGCTTGCTTTGGTCATCTTTGTTCAGTTGGAGAAATTACAGTCATGTGGCAAACCCACTGTGGATGGTGCTAATAATAATTTGCTAGTACTGGCTTGAGGTTGCCACAGTTACCAAAATCCCCAAGTATTTTCCAACCAGTAATCCCAAGGTTTTTACTAATGACTATTAACAAGCTCCTGATTAAATATAAGTAGGGATTATGTGATCAGTTTATCTTCTTTAAGTAATGTTAATTCTCATTGTCTTTATTATAGCCCATCAATTGGCAAGCTAATACCAAGCATCAGCCATGCTGCTTAAAACCCTGCAAAGAGGTTTCCACAGAATGATAAGGGGTGGAAGAGACTTTAGAGATCATTTAGTCTGGCCCCTTGCTAAAGCAAAGTCATCAAGAGCAGGTTGCACAGGAACACATCCAGGTGGATTTTGAAAGTCTCCAGAGAAGGAGAGTCCACAACCTCTCTGGACAGCCTGTTCCAGTTGCTCCGTCAAGTGCACAAAGCCATCTGAGATCACAATGTCCATCTGGAAAGGTTTCCCACTCAGTAGGGTAGGATTCCCTTGGATAAATTGCTTGTTAATGGCTGTGAAAATGTGTACATTTTTAAACAACTAATGCTTGGGGGTCAGGATTTGTTACTGGAAAACTCTAGACAGCTACAGGTATGTCTGGCTGGGAAAAAGCAAGATGAGCTGATGGCGGCTGATGATACTGAGGCTTTAAGCTGCTCACAGCAAAGCAGGCGCTGGCTGGAGCACTGGCAGTTGTTCATTGGAGTCTGCTCTGTGGTGCGGCACAGAATCCAGTTACTCCTGTCCTGCTGGGGCAAAATAGACCCAGGCTTATTTGCAGTGCTGGTCCCCTGTTTGATTGGCCAGGCTTCAAGTTTCTCTCTCTTGCCAGTGGTCGGTTTCGCCTCGAGGAATGATTGAAGCGGGTCTGCTCTGGGAGGGCCGCACCCTCTCGGCCTTCCGGGCTCTGCTTTCCTCCGCGGGCGGACGAGCCACCCGAGGACACGTGGGTTCCCCCCCCCCGTTCTTCCTTCAGCTTTCCTTTCCGGCAGTATGCTCAGGCTCTGCTACCCTCTCTGCCTCGTGATTGCATCAAAAGCATAAATTGGAACTGTAGCTTCCTCCTTTATTACTTCAGCGCTGATTAGTGAGTAAGTCCAGCTACTGAATCAATTGGAGGCTCTGGTTTTCCCGCCAATAGCCCTGCCCAGGGCAAAGGGAATCCATTTTGTGGCTGGCAATGATGCTTGCCGCTCCTGACCCTTCGGTCTGGCCTGTATGTAAGATTTGGATATTTGCACCTCTTTATTCCTTCTCTGAATTACTTTAAAAGATTTCCTTCATGCCTTTTGTGTAAATTATTCCTGAATGGGTATTTGGACTTTGGTAAATTGTAAATAGTTCACTGTTTAGGGGTGTATGTTTGTTTGGCATTTTAATATTTTCCTTTTCCCTGCATATTAAATTTGACCATAACAACTCTGTGAAAATAGAGAAATAGGGATTTTTTTCATATTCAGGGGCTGATGAAGTTTAATTATCTGTGAGCTCAGGTTTACTTATTTTGTGGAATTTTAATCACTGATGGCCCGATTTTTATAAATACTCCCACAGTTCATGCTGAATAGAAGAAGGTGGTCACACCTGCAAATGAGTCTTCAGGATCCTTATAGTAGCCTTCCAATATCTGAAGGGGGCCTGCAGGAAGGCTGGGAAGGGACTATTTACAAGGTCTTGTAATGACAAGACAAGGGACAATGGGTTTAAACTGGCAGAGGGGAGATTTAGACTGGATGTTAGGAGGAAGTTCTTTCCAGTGAGGGTGGTGAGACAGTGGAACAGGGTGCCCAGAGAAGTTGTGGCTGCTCCCTGCCTGGAGGTGTTCAAGGCCAGGTTGGAGGAGGCCTTGAGTGAGCTGGACTAGTGGGAGGTGTCCCTGCCTATGGCAGGGGGTTGGCACTAGATGATCCTTGAGGTCTCCTTCCAACCTTCCCATTCTATGATTCTATGATCCAAAGTTCACAGCTGATTACCTAAGCCAGATATCCACAGTCAGTTTTTCTTAAGTATTGTTTTAAGGAATACTTTCCTAAAACATCAGTTTCCATGGCTGCAGGAAGGTGTGTCTGTGTATGTTCTGTATTTGAGCTTCTCGAAGGTATAGACCTGGAGAGCATGATGTCCTGAAGTGGTGTGGAGGAAGAATCCTCTTCACTCAGTGTTTGATGAAGAGCAATTTTCGTTGCCTTTATGATGAGGCAGGTTGCTTTTAACACTGAAGACCTAAGATTAGGAATTCCCAGAAGCAGGTACTAGAAGACAAAAATCGCAGCTGTGCTTTGTATGTTGTAGTTCAAGTTCTCATGCTTGTGATATGAAAAGTTATTCTTTGTTGTTTTCTCTGTTGGTAATAAACCCCCATGAGTGTATCCAAATTCACACACGATACTGCATATTATTTAAGAAAGCATGACATTTCACCTGAGAAGTACTTGTAAATTAAAATTAATTGACAGCATTCACAAACGTTTTCCACAAGAATGTTACAAATTCAAAAGAGCTAAGAAGAAGTCATTCTTTTGCCCGTATTTGCAAGATAAAATCATAGAGTCAACCAGGTTGGAAGAGACCTCCAAGATCATCCAGTCCAACCTATCACCTAGCCCTATCCAATCAACCAGACCATGGCACAAGTGCCCCATCCAGTCTGTTCTTGAACACCTGTGGGGACAGCGACTCCACCACCTCCCCAGGCAGCCCACTCCAATGCCAATCAGTCTGTGAAGAACTTCCTCCTAATATCCAGCCTAGACCTCACCTGGCACAACTTGAAACTGTGTCCCCTCCTTCTGTTGCTGGTTGCCTGGGAGAAGAGAGCAATACCACCTGGCTACAACCTCCTTTCAGGTAGTTGTAGACAGCAATGAGGTCACCCCTGAGCCTCCTCTTTTCCAGGCTGCACACCCCCAGCTCCCTCAGCCTCTCCTTATAGAGCTATCCTCCAGGCCTCTCACCAGCTTTTCTTGCCCTTCTCTGNGCCCTTCAGCCAGTTCTTGACCCATTTCAGAGTGAATCAGTCAAAGCCACAAGCTACCAGCTCTGCCAGGAACTTCTTGTGGCAGACAGTGTCAAAGGTTTTGCTGAAGTCCAGGTAAACTACATCCACAGCCTTCCCCGCATTCACCAGGAGGTAACCTGGTCATAAAAGGGGATCAGGTTGGTCAGGCAGGACCTACCCTTCTTACACCCATGTTGGGTGGACCTGATCCCTTGGCTGTCCTGAAGGTGCTTTGTGATGGCACTCAACATGACCTGTTCCATAACCTTGCCTGGCACTGAGGTCAGACTGACAGGTCTGTAATTTCCTGATTCCTCCTTCCAACCCTTCTTGTGGATGGGCATCACATTGGCAGCTTCCAGTTTTCAGGGACCTAACATAACAAGTTAAAAGAAAATTGGCATGTGCTCAGGCAAACTAATATATTTATTTTTCATGTAATTCCGAGATGCATATTTCCTTGCCACAGCTGTATTTAGGAATAGATCCTTACTGTGGAGAATAGAGAGAATGACAAGGTGGAAGGCTTTTTCTGCGGAGGCACCCCACTGTGCTCGAATTTAGAGTGATCAATCAGCAGGTTAACAAGCACATGTAGTTTTAACAACCCTGGATCTGCTACAGGAGGAGAGAGTATTTGCCTTGAGAATAAAAGGAGGAAATTATTATACCCAGTTTACATTACACAAACCCCAAAGACTGTATGCAAAAAGTAAACGATGAAATTTAGAGGAGCAAAGGAATAAAGCAGCAGAAGTGTGAACAGATTGGTTATAAAAACAATATTGCCTCAGCTTTGTGTTTGGGAAGCTAAGAAAGACTTCAGGCGCTTATTTACTCTGCTGATGCTGTGACCTATGAATCAAAATGAATTATGCCTGTGAGAACTGTTGTTTTAGATATATGCTCTACATTTGCAGATATGATGGAGAAATAACTTTTGTTCTTCACTGATACACAGCTCTATTTTCCCTATAGTTTTAATAAGTCCTTCCTGGCATTTAAGCTGATCCATACCAATGACTTTTGTCTGCACAGCTTTCACATACCTCTGCCCTAGAACATTATTTTTCCTTGAAAAAATGTAACGCATTTTAGGTGAGAAAAGAATATAGAATAAAAATGTCTTTATCTAGAGCTTGCTGTGTATCACAGTTTCAGGAAACTGAACTGAGTTACTTTAGCCAATCCTTTGAAGAAATTGGTACTACTCTGGGTGTTTATAAACCTGTCACCTGTAGAAAAGTCACCCAGTGCTTGGAGCTCTGTTGATATATGTAAGATTTTAGCTATTAAGTGCATTTCAGAGTGAGGTGTTCAGCTCTTAGCAGAGAGATGTGGTTTAGTGGTTTGAGCCACATGTTTGAAAACTAGTTTTCACACTTAATCAAACCTCTTAATCTTTGTTCCTTCTTTACACCCAGCTTAAAGGTGTTGTCAGGATGATTTAGTGTTTCAGAATGCGTTGGAGATTAGTGCTATAAGTTTTACACAAGCACTCCAGACAAATAGCAAATACTTAGTGTTTGTAAATTCAGCATTCCAAATGTTTCAAAGCATTCCCTGTTTCGGACAGGGTAGCGCTGCTATAAGGATTAAACCAATTGTATTTTGTCATCTATTGATGTACCAATCCCTCACACAAAGTCTTTCAAAAACTCATTTTACCTGCTCTTTTTTGTTTCCAAAGGTTTGCATGGAGGACTTCTGAATGGAAAGCTTGCCAAGTGTCTCTCCTCTTTGACCAGCAGGACTCTCACCGCCACAAGCATGCAGGCCTTTGTGGAGGTGGCATACAAACCCGGGAGGTCTACTGTGTCCAAATCACCATGGAACTTGGGATGCACCAACTGAAGGAAGGTACATGCTTAGGGTCATTCTGAAATGTCTGCCCCAAGCAGATCTGAGAAGGAGAAAAGAGGGAAAGAAGAAAAGCTGGTAGCATGCAATTATTAGTAGACTTCAGCTAGTCGATGCCATGCTTACATAGGGAGGTGTCACTCTGCATCAGAGGAAACAGGAGAGCATGGTCCTCAGAATTGTGAGGAACTGCCAGGACCTTCTGTCAGTTCTGTAGGTTACTCATGTGTTGGATGTGTTTCAGAGGATGAAGGAGGTAAATTTTGTTTCTCCTCGTCTCATATATCAAGTAACCCAGCCCCTTGGAAGCTGATTATCTGTGGGTTTAGTCCCAGTTTAGTGTAGTAAAAAAAAATTTCACACTCCATTCAGGATATGACTTTATCCTCTGATTCAGATTGATGCACAATCTTTTTTGTGATTTGAAGGGGAAAGCAAAAATAATATTGTCACAATTTCTGAGCAGACAGTCGATTTCTGGAAGTGAGTTACTTCTTTTAGAAGAATAATGAGTAGATACAGATACATGATGAATAATTCATCTTAAGCAGTTTTATTTACTCTATGTAGTGCTCTTGCAGAATATGTTTTTGAGCAGAGATGTAAGATAATAAGAACACAATATCATATCTTAGATTTATTTACTTACAAAAGGAAATCAAATGTTTCCTGGATGCCCATTGTGTCCTGTCATCCCACACAGACTGAGATTGTAGAAAACCAGACCCGTTTTAATCTCTGTTCAATCCTTGCATATCTGCTCCTTCACCTCTCCCAAACATCTGGCACTATTTTGCTCTCCAAATACGACCCCCATCTGTTGTTCTGCACAAGTGTGCAATCCACATGACTTTCAAAGTAAGAAAAGTGCTACTGATGAGAAGTGTGTGGTATTTCTTGATTGTCTTCATCCTTCTGACTGCTTCTGTGGTCCTTGCTGTCACTGTAGGGCAAGTTGCTGAGCAGCAAGCTTTAACTGACTTCATTAACACATCTTTGTTCAAGTGTCGCTTGAGAAGGGTAGATTTAGACTGGACATTAGGAAGAAATTCTTTACACTGAGGGTGGTGGGATACTGGAACAGGTCACTCAGGGAAGTTGTGGATACTCTTCCCTGGGGATGTTCAAGGCCAGGTTGGATGAAGTCTTGAAGAACCTGCTCTGGTGGAGGATGTCCCTGCCTATGACAGGGTTGTTGAAACTAGATGATCTTTGAAAGTCCTTTCCAATCCAAACCATTCTATAAATATGAATTAATCAAATTGCTCCAGAAGATTTAGAGTAGTGCATCTGAAACATTGACACCATCATCATTTGTAACAGAATTGGTGCTACATATCCAGTGTGTGAGCACTTGCACAATTTGGTCTTGTTCAAAGTTCACTTCACCTTAAAAATTATAAGCCCTTCTCTCAACAAAAAGAGAACCCTGGGATACCTCTTCCTTGTTTTTACAGTTTGAACCCTTTCTATAAAAAACAAACAAACAACAAACAAAACCCCAAACAACATATAGGCAACTGAAAAAAAATTACTAAATAAGGAGTGACATCTTT
This sequence comes from Ramphastos sulfuratus, assembly GCA_013399055.1. NCBI lineage: Eukaryota > Metazoa > Chordata > Aves > Piciformes > Ramphastidae > Ramphastos > Ramphastos sulfuratus. The sequence continues at coordinate 231,565 of WBNM01029359.1, read as the reverse complement.
TTTGGTAATCTTTATAGAATACTTATTCATCACCAGAGTATCTCATCTTTTATTGTACCATTTTTTTCAGTGATGGGGAGAAGATGAGGAAACTACTCCTGTATATAAGCAAATACAGAAGCTAAGTACCACCATCAAAAGTACAGTAGTTTTTCTTCACCTTTTGAATGTCCTTAAAGGGATCATTCAGGAATCACACAAGCAAGTCTAATAGGATATTACCACCCATCACAGTTGTTATTCTTCTGGTTACTTCCAATAAGAATTTGGATCTAGGCCCAATGACATATGTGAGGGAAGATTTTGTCCCATGACCTTTCCAGCAGCACTCTTTGATAAAATATGTTGAATCCTAGTTGGAGATAGGTACCATCTGTGATGTATTCATACATATTGCTGAAAGCTCTCTTATCCCCCAAGGATATCTCTCACATTTTTCATTTGCTTAGTCTTTCCATCTATTTCTTCTTTTATACATGTATATTTAGAAAGGGAGCCTCTGTTTTCTTTTCAGAAGGCTAAGCCTGCTGAAATCTTTCTATGTTTTGATTATAAAAATCTCAACTTCAACGTACTGGAAATGGAAAACTCACTCAGGTATTACTTTTCAGAAATGCATCAGTAAGATTTCATTTCTTTCTCCTCCAAGAGGTGATGTAACTAAGAAATCTCTGTCTTGATCCAGGTGAAGTTTCATAGTTTTAGATCTAAGGAAGAAGTCCATACTTTTAAATGGATGATAGGTATTTGGGGCAGAATGTCTTCCAGTCTTTGAAGTCCTCTGTAATATTCTTGCATTCTGAAACTCTTCCATCTAGATGAAGCTAGCAGGGAGCACTTGGTAAATGTGTGAAATGTCTCATTCAGTATCTGTATTCCTGTTCATGTAGGTGAGCCAATGTATAGGCACCTAAGTTAAAAGACTGAACTGTTTTTCCGTTAGCTGTTTTCCCCAAGGAATCTACATCTCTACTCAGTTGGGAGGCTTTTGTAATTTAGACTGAACTTTAACATAATTAGCTTTAAACAGATCTTAGTGGTGGTTTTTTTTTTTCTCTCCCCTCAAAGTATATCACTGACTTTCAACCTATTTACATTTATAATATTTAATTTTCACAGAGAGGCAGTCACCTAATTCTTCAGGTTTATCATTATTCTTTTGATACCCAGAGATGGAAGCAGCAAATCTGTGTGGTTGAACTGATGTTGCATTTAAGCAGGAGACAAATTTTGCACAGAAAGTAGCACAGAATATGCTACCTATGGTGCAGCTCCAGTCTGCCCTTTTTGCCCTTCATGTCTGGATACTCCCTGATCCTTGTTCCCGGATGTCCCAGTTCTGAAATGAGCTACAGACACTTCTTTGTACCTCTCTTTTAATGTAGCTCTGCGTGCTGATATGGAAGCTCCTTTAAAGCAGAAATGCTGATTCTCAACTTAGCCAAACATTGCTAATGTGAGACACATGTTATTTTTCTTTCTTCATAGAATCATAGAATGGTAAGGTTGGAAGGAGACCTCAAGGATCATCTAGTTCCACCCCCCTGCCGTAGGCAGGGACACCTCCCACTAGCACAGGTTACTCAAGGCCTCGTCCAACCTGGCCTTGAACACCTCCAGGGAGGGAGCAGCCACAGCCTCCCTGGGCAACCTGTTCCAGTGCCTCACCACCCTCACTGGAAAGAACTTCCTCCTAACATCTAGTCTAAATCTCCCCTCTGCCAGTTTAAACCCATTGCCCCTTGTCCTGTCATTGCAAGACCTTGTAAATAGTCCCTCCCCAGCCTTCCGGCAGGCCCCCTTCATATACTGGAAGGCTACTCTAAGGTCTCCTCGAAGCCTTCTCTTCTCCAGGCTGAAGAGCCCCAACTCTCTCAGCCTGTCCTCATAGGAGAGCTGCTCCAGCCCTCTGATCATCTTTGTGGCCCTCCTCTGGACCCGCTCCAACACTTCCATGTCCTTCCTGTGCTGGGGGCTCCAGAACTGCACACAGTACTCCAGATGGGGTCTGACGAGAGCAGAGTAAAGGGGCAGAATCCCCTCCCTTGCCCTGCTGGCCACGCTGCTCTTGATGCAGCCCAGGACTCGGTTGCTGTCTGGGCTGCATGCGCACACTGCAGGCTCATGTTGAGCTTTTCATCAACCCAGACCCCAAGGTCCTTTTCCTCAGGGCTGCTCTCCAGCCATTCACCACCCAGCCTGGATTTGTGCTTGGGATTGTGCCTACCCAGGTGCAGGACCTTACACTTGGCTTTGTTGAATTTCATGAGGTTGGCCTGGGCCCACCTCTCCAGCCTGTCCAGGTCCCTCTGGATGGCATCCCTGCCCTCTAGCAAGTCGACTGTGCCACACAGCTTGGTGTCATCTGCAAACTTGCTGAGGGTGCACTCGATTCCTCTGTCCATGTCACTGACAAAGATGTTAAGCAGCACTGGTCCCAGCACTGACCCCTGAGGGATGCCACTTGTCACTGGTCTCCAGGTGGACATTGTGCCGTTGATCACAACTCTGCGTGCAACCATCCAGTCAATTCCTTATCCATCGGTGTTCTACCCATGCAGTCCATGTTTTTCCAGCTTGGTGACCAGGATCCCATGTGGGACAGAGTCAAATGCCTTACTCAGGTCCAGGTAGATGACATCAGTTGCCGTTCCCTTGTCCACTGTCACTGTGACTTCATCATAAAAAGCCCCTAAATTTGTCAGGCAAGATCTGCCCTTGGTGAAGCCATTGCTGGTTACCACCAGTCATCTCTGCTTTGTTTTCCATTTGCCTTAGCAGAGCTTTCAGCAGGATCTGCTCCATGATCTTGCCAGGCACAGAGGTGAGGCTGCCTGGTCTGTAGTTCTCAGGGTCGCCCTTTTTACCCTTCTTTCCCTTCTTGAAGATGGGATTTTCTGGATTAGGTAAGATTTTTGTGACTGCAGATTTTATAAAATGTGTTTTCCCACAATAAATTTTAATTAGTCTGGGCAAACATCAGTAACAATCCCCACAGGACCAACAAAAGAGACACATGGAACAACACTGTGCAATGATCAGTTTGCAAAGCCTTTCTCCATGCTTGGCCATACAACTCTTCTGTCAATAAATAAGTCTAATAATTTGGGAATTAAAATTGCTCTTAGACTCTGGGGATGGTGTTTGTGTTCAAACAGTTAATAAACATACAAGATCCCTACATTTAATCTTCCTCAGGATTTTTTTTTTTTTTTAACCTTCTCTCCTGAAGGCCAGGGAGTATCCTTTTGTTTTCTAATTAAATTTTGCTTTTTTGGATTTATCTAGAGACTGTAGCTCTTTATCAGTAGTCTGGGGGATGGCATCACTTATAAAATTCCCCAGAAGCATCTCCTCTCTTCTCCTCCTGTTCCCTGAACTAATTACCTGCTGTCCCTAGTGACTGGGATTGCTGTTCTCTCCATATTTTCTGTAGCTTTCTAACTAGGGATCTGCCTGCCCTGTCATTCTTTTGCAAAATTTGTGCTTTATATATATTGACTTTTTTTTCTTTTTTTACTTGTTTGAATGAGATCAAATTTACCTCTCACATTCAGAATTTTCTTATAATGTTTTTTGGAGCCTCTCTGCTTAAGTTTTACTTATAGGACTGAAAAGACCTTTGCAAAATGCTGTTCTTCCTCAAATGTTTATTGTTTATCCAGCCTAGTAAACTTGGCCAATAAAATGTATCTTGCCATCTCACCAGCAAATCATTGCAGTTTGGTATCTTCTTAATATTTGTTATTCTCCATCTGAAAATTCACATTAAATTCTCATACCTCTGCTAGGTTATGAAGTTTTGTTTGCAGTTTTTTCAGCTTAATGAGTGTCTTCATCATATTTGTCTCCATATATTTATTTTCATTTGATCTTGGATTTCAACAGCAGGTATGTGAGGTGCCTTCATAAGTCTTCATTAGATACCTTTTAGTGTCCCCTTGCAAACCTATTTCTTCTAGAAGTCTCTATTACTTTTATAGCCCCCTTTCCTTTAAGAAATATTGTACCCTTACCTGTTAGTCAACATAATTTCTTGACTTACTTGTTCCACTGTAGCTCACCTGTGTATACTCATTTCTGCTTTATTTTTAGGATGCAGTTCTACCTGGTTCCTCTTACATCAGGTTTTTTTTATATACTTGTGTGTCACCAGCTGTAGCAGAAAAATTCCTTTAGTCTGTTTACAATTCAAGACTTAGTAAATATTCAAGTACCTTTTCAGGTCTAATGGTTACTTTCTGATCCATCCCTGCGTGTATTCCCTTATGCATTTTTGTCTTACAAGCTGCTTTGCTGAAAGAATCTCCAAGTGGTCTGAAAGTGAAGTATTCCCCTGCACTTTCATCTAAGTCTTGCCTATGTGAGTTCCAAAATGCTAATTTTATAGCTTTAATCCTTTCTTGTTTCCCACAAAATATTGAACTTTCTCTCCACTTCTGACAGACAAAAATATCTAATCCTTATCCGACGAGTGAACTTTTCAGACTATTTTTAATTTCCGTATGGGAGAAGTTTTGACACTGTACCTTATTTTCTAGAAATTAGTGCCTCTTTTGAGTTGCACAGAGATGAATTTGAAGACTCCTTTCATTCCTTCTTGTATTATCCTGTATTTATTCTCATCCCTTTCTCTCTGCCCTTTTGTCTTTTATAGCTCTAAAATATGCGGTTTTGCCTTCTTTGCTCTGTACGCTCTGTTTCCTAATGAAGGTGCCACATTTTTTCCCCTGCAAGTTCTTTGTTCTGCTCTGAATCATGATCTTCCAATCCATGTCTTCCGGGGGATTAGTGTTTCAAATTGGTACGTGTGGCATCTGTTCAATAAACTATGGAAATACTTTCAGGAGGAGAGAAATACCAGCAAAGAGTGCTATTAGAACAGGTCATCCTTCCTTTGGGTGACAGCTCTCCTAGGAGCCACCAGGGCTGACTCTTCAGAGGCAGTAAGTTGTTCTGCAGATTGTTGCCATTTTTGGCTGTTATGATGCTGTATATTTATCAGGAAGAGACTGTGTTGATGGAGATAAGCTGCCCATAGGAACTGGCATGAGATATGAGCTGCTGGAATGAATATGAATCCTGTGTGGGGTACAAGCCCTACATTAAATGCATGGTGTTCATTTTTTTTAAATCTATGCAGGTGAAGCTGCAGGAATGAGAAAACTGATTTACTCTATGGAAATTGGAGTATAGGGACTTTGATGTTTAAATCCTGTTGTCCTTGTCTGGTTTATGATATTGAAAAGAAATAGGTTAGAAAGTTTGGCTAGGACCACAGTGGGGAGAGAGCTGGTGGTCAGCAGTGCTGTGAAAAAAGCTTTGTTCAGTTGGCTCATGGTATAGCAACAGGAGCGTGCAGCCTGGGGCTTAGCTGACCTGAATCACAGAAATCACGTTCTCGTGTGGATGAAGCTCCTTGTAGGGATCCCTCTCATCTCGAACTAGTTATTTGTCACTGGGATGACTGAACTGGCTTGAGAAGATGAGAAATGCACCTCTGAAGTGTAAAATATATTCAGGCAAGTCTGCATCAGATTTATGTTGCTGAGATGCCGAGTTATTGATCTGTAAGCTCACCAAATGCTGAACAGAATTCACGAGGTACAACTCACATAATGGAAAAATAAATATGTAACAGCTGGCTTCTTTGGGGAAACCCTTTAGAGGCAAGAGACGAAATGATTTTATTCAGATCATTGCAGTACTTGACAATAGTGTTTAAATGTGTGTTTCAGATGTTTTAGTTTGAATCCATTAGGGGAAAAAAAATATTTTCCCTGATGTCTTTTAGAGGTGTAATGTTTTCAGTTCTTTCATGTCTAGAAACTAATTAAAGTAAAATGAAGGGAATAATGTACAAAAAGTCTTTGACAGTGAAAGAAGTGTGACTCCTGAAAGGTGCCTTATAAAGAACATGCCTTTTTTGGTCGGCAAGCTATTTGATATGACCATGAAATATTTATCTCTTTATAAATAATTTTGTTTATATAGCTGACAAATAGTATGCTGCCCAGTCAGTCCACATGAGATACTAGGGTTTAGTTCAGGATTTTGTCTTTGTAAGCTAAGATTTTAATAGCTTTGGGGCTTTTTCTGTCATTATTTCCTACCACTGCAAATGAACTCATTTTATTTAAAACTGTGATGGTTTGTTCAGAGTATTTTGTCCCATGGTTGTTACGAGGCTGGGGAGCTGCATTGTGTTCAAACAATAACATTGAGGCAGATGAAAAAAATAAAAGCATTTGTACATATAGGGCTATATCACAAACTGGGACCCTGGGGAGAGATAACAAAGCAGATGGTGGCTGGGCTGGTCCTGGAACAGGAGGCATTTGAGATAAATCAAACTTGTGAACTTGGGCCAGCTCTGCATGGAGCAGGCTTGCTACTTTCAGAATCTGAACTGGCATGGCCATGCCATGAGTGGACTAGCTTAGTGTATCACTAGCTTAGCTTCAAGCCACCTATACCACATCCCAGTATCATGGACTCATCCCTAGTGGTGCATTTCTTGTGGTATCAGGACTCCTGTAGTAATGTGGCATTTCACGGAGCAGATTTCAGCTCCCTCCCGTTGAATGATCTCTAAACGTAGAGGCAGACATAGCTCAAACTTTGATGAGGCTTTCATGAAGTGTATCCCCACCTTTGGGTTTTCTTCTTTGTTTTCTTTGTGGCTTCTCTCACTCTGTCTGTCAGTCTGTCCTGCTAATTTCCAGCATCTGGTGAGCTTTTCCAGATAACAACCAGCAAGGTTCAATCATTCTGGAGAATCCTTTTTCATTTCCATCACTGCCTTCACTAGCATCCCAGTCTCCCTGCTGTCTCTGCTGTTTTTCCTGGACACTTTTAATGACTTGTCACCTCTGCTCTGCTCAGCTATGTGACTGCTAGTGGGAAGTCCCAGGTTCACTCCGAGTTTTTGCCAGCTCTGCAATTCCTGTCAGTAATCTCCACAAATTCTGCTGTTGCAAAACAGCACAGTAACCCAGCTGGGATCTGGATCCTGTTGTACAGCAGAGGATATGGGCACGGGGAAACTTTTCATTTTATGGAGTGCTAATAGTCTGTGTCACTTCAATAAAATTGCCAGGACCTTTATTGTTCTGAGATACATTAAACTGTTGTTGCTCTTGGCAATCTGCTATTAACCCTCTTTCATGCTGTGATTAGCCTTCTATTCATACTTTGTTTCTTGTCTGTTAAATAGATTTTAATTGAAAATAGGACTTCAACTTTGTGCTTTCTGTCTTCAAAACCAATTGATTTCACTTAAAAGCATAAAGGAACAGTTTCCATCAGACGTGGGGTGCATTAGGCTTTCTGAAGGGAGGGATGCATCGGACTAGAGTTGGTGCTGTTCCCAGGCCAGTTAAATTACATTCATCGCTTCTCCTTTGTCTAATCTGTTGGGTTTGCTATAAAAACAAGTATTTCAGGTTAGAGAAATTGCTTGTAAGTGTTATGCTGCGTTTATCCCTATTATGTTTTACACATGTAGGTGGTTTTATAACACAAGTCATTCCTTTGTGATTTCCTCAAGTAATTTCCCTTTGTATTGATCCGAGCGTCTTTATACCGCCTGGCAAAAGGCGGTAAGAACTTTCACAAGCACCTCTCCTATGAAGGCAGGTTTCATGAAAGAATTGGGGCTGTCCAACCTGGAGAAGGGAAGGCTCTGGGGAAACCTTATAGCTACATTTGAAGGGGACTTGCAGGATGGCTGAGGAGGGACTATTTAGAAGGGCTTGTAGCAATAGGATGAGGAGCAATGGTTCGAAACTGGAGCAAGGGAGATTTAGGTTAGATTTAAGGAGAAAGTTCTTTACAGTGAGGGTGGTGAGACACTACAATAGGTTGCCCAGAGCTGTGGCTGAAGCCCTGTCCCTGGAGACATGCAAGATCAGACTTGGTGGGGCCCTAGGCAGCCTCGTCTAGTTGGAGATGTCCCTGCTGTCTGCAGTGAGGTTGGACAGGATGACCTTTGAGGGTCCCTTCCAACCCAGTGCAATCTGTGATATGTTATCCCTCTCTTGTACTCTGGCAGTCATTAATGTGGCTTAGTTTTGGTGAAAAATATGGTAAACATCTGGATGTATTGCCTTGAGAATTGAATAGTAGCTAAAATACAACTGCACCATTACATAAGAGAGTCCTGATATTTTTGCATGTATTCCAGATATATTAGTGATATTTAGAAATGTCTCAGGAGTGAATATCAGAAATATCTTGGCTTTTCAATGCAAAAGGGAAATGAAGTTAAAGTCCAGGGGAACAAAAAACAAAGCAAAAAAACAAAACAACAACAACAAAAATCAACCAAGCCAACCAAACAAAAACCAACAAACAAAAAAAAGTTATTTATCTCCTGAGGAGTTGAAAAACATCAGTTTGGGAGGAATCACTGCAACCAAAATGCTGTTCTATACATTTCTCCGTCTTTTAACCATAGTCTTGGTGTGTTTGTCTGTAAGTATGTGTCCATATAACTGTATTCACAGATAATTTATTTATTGGCTTAAAATTGCATTATAAAAATAATAATATCAGAGCTGATTTCCTCTTGCACTCTTCCTCCAAATCACTACCTCAGTAAAAATATATAGGGAAACAAGATACTTTAGAATGCAATTTATTATCTCCTGCTGGCAGCAATAACCCGAAAGTAACAGCAAACAGTAAAATTCAAACTTGAGGCAGACACTGGTGCTGGGAACAGCTGTAGTCACATTTATAAAGGGTAGATTCAATATAACAGCTATAGAAATGTGCAATGTTTTAGAGGATCCAAGATTAGTACTTGATTGCTTTTTCAAGTTTGTTCTCTGTATTGGAAAGAACACAAGATTTTAAAAGGTGCAAACACGTGTAATAAATAAGCTGCTATTTGAATCAGAGATATTACCTTCCACTCTCACTCTTTTCTTTCGTGGCTTCTGTGTTTCTCATTCCCCCCAAAAAGTGGCTAATGTTTTTCCAAGGAAAATATTTACACAAAAGTTACTTACGCTTTTTCTGTATGATTGTAGGAAAACACCCTTACAGACTCGATTGGAAGGCTACCTGGTACATAAACACAATTGCAGGAGCTGTGTTCTTTTATTGTAGGCATATTGTGAGAGTTGTTTTTTCTGTGATAGGGCATGCCCAGCCATGCTGTCTGAGCCTTTTTGAGGCTGCAGTGTATGAGAATTTTGGCATTTGAAAGGACCACAGAAAAAACAACCCTCTTAAAAAATAAAATCAGGAAAAAAAGAAAACGAAAAAAAATTTTGTTGGAGTGTGAAAGACAAGCAATGAGAAAAAGCATACCCAGGTTTTAAATAAAACTGGTGGGTATCAGAGTTGTCAATCAAATGGCTGAAGAAGGGATGGAAATGTTTTATACAGAGTACCTCACTGGTCCATCCAGTCAGTCTGGCTAGCATGTATAGTAGTTTAAAAGCAGCATTCTATCCTGATTCTGAATTACAAACAAGAAACAGGAAAATTCCAAAGACACTGAATAGAAAAAAAGTAGAAAGTAAATAAAATAGAGTATTGGATTCAAAAGAAAAATGATGATAAGTCTATATCATCCCATTCGTTTGCTGGTTCAGGATAAAGTGCGCTGCACAGACTGTTCACTCTCTCCTTTTTGCTTCTTCTGTCTGCAGTTCTGCTTTGCATTGCTATCTTATCTTTGTCCTTCTGCTGGTGTACCATGTGTGTGAGGTACTGAGAAGGGAAGGAGGGGGGAAAGGAGAGCTTATTCCCTTGCTCAGAGGGGTAGAGGAACAATTCAAGGGGACCTTTGTATTATTTCTGAATTGTAAATAATTGTAAATATATGTAAATATATTTTGTACATGTTCATTGTATTTTATGCTTTTAGATTTTAGCTTTGCTGTAAATATAGCTTCATTTTGCTTGCAAACCTTCTGAGCTGGTCTGGTGGTTTTGTTTTGGGAGTAATTTTAACCCCACCACAGTGTGCTATAAATTGTGAGTCTGTATACCTGTATGCATTTAGTAGAGCATCATGTCTCCTTTTGTTCTTGACTTATTCCTGAGGACTAGAATGTATTTGAATATTTGATTAGAACAGTCTGAGTATTTTCTGATTTATGATTTATATATAGAATTACTTAAGGAAATGAGTAAGCAAGCAATCTTACTCCAGTGACAAGTAAGGTGTTCCTTCTCGGAGAAAGAGCTCCATGTGCTAGTATTAAACAGGGCATCAGCCCAAGGGAGGAAGAGAAAGCAGGAAGGTGGTTGGCTGGGAGAGTAATGTAGGATTTCCTGTAGAATAAGAGGTAGGCCTCCATGAGTCTGGAGCAGCTGGTGGGTTGAACCTACCAACAAAAACTTGCCTCTTTAACATTTTGGAATCCATTTTTCTTGTTTTTCTTTTATCCAAAATTAATTTAAAACATCTCTGTCACCACTGATTGCAGCTGGCTTGTTTTCAAGGCAGGAGAACCACCAACTTCATATAGTGACTTCCATGTTTAAACAGCTGAACTGCAAAATAGAAGGAGTCTAAGATTCAGTGAGGATGAAAGAGCCATCACTAAGAACCATACCCTGAGTTAGAGTAGAGTAGGCCTGGACTTTATTGACCAACTGCACTCAGTTTTGTTTCCTTTTATTTCTCCAGTTGAACTCTCAAAAAATGATGCAAAGCTTGATGCCGAAAGGCAGATTAAGTCATGCATGAGACTTCTGGGTAAAATAAGTGCTCTTATCCTTAAAACTCTAATATTTATCTCATTCTGTCTGTCACTTCACTTGCAAGGTCTCTAGAAAAGGTCTGTTTATCTTAGCAGTCAAGTGAATTGGATTTATGCCATCTTGCTGTAATTGCTAAATGAACATGTCAGAGGCCCTACAATGTCTCAGAAATCACTCAGAAAATGATCTTTTTTACTAAGATGTTATCTTTCAGCTTAGAATTAAATCAGATCTGTTGTTTAATCCTGTTATTCTGATGAGCTGAAATCATAAGCAATGATATTGGTTTGAAGTCTTAGCTTCAGGATGTGCAAATCAAAATTTATTGGGATTTTTAGTATTGAAGCGTTTAAGAAAGTTGTGCTTTTCTTGAAATGATTCATTTTAAAGAAAATGGTAAAATATATTTAAAAATAAAAGTAAATGATTACTCATATATTTGACATATTTTTATAAATTCTTTTCAAGTCAATTCCATGCATGGAAGCAAAGAAAAATAGACATTAAAAATAAAAATGAGGATAAAGCAAACTCAGTAGCTATAAAAATTAATGAAGTCTTGGTAATACCACGGCAGAGTAAACTCAAACAAGCTTTTGCCTTTTGAAAAGACTGCTTTGATATTGATTTATCTAAAGAGGCAGCCAAATTCAGCCCATAATGTAATTAAAATGCAGTATCATATAATGACTCAGAAGACAGATTTAAAAGTCTTTTTCCATCTTTTCTTTTCTCCCTCTGCCCCGAATAAAGAGACGAGAGAAGCTAATTGAAACCAGAAATGTTTTCTGATAAATGAAAATACAAAGGGCATCAGCTTTCCAAATTCGTTGTTAGTATCAACTGAACTGGTACTTGACAGTGTTTGTGATTTACTCATCTCTTGCATGAAGAGATTTGGAGATTTCATCCTGCCTTGGATGCAGGCAGCTCATGGCAGTGAGTATCTCTCCTTCTAGGCAGGAAAGATGCTTTCTGCATCTGTTTAGAAGAAACTGAGAGCTCTGGTGAATTTCATTGAAAGTAGATGAAAAAAATTTGAAGACATGGACCCTGCATCTGTGATCTACAGATAGTAGCACCCTAGAAAAGGATGGATGTAGGGAGATACCCCATGCTCAGGCATTCATCACCTGTCTCTGCCTGCCTCCCATTTGCACTGTGAGATTTTAGGATTTTCTTTTTGTGAGTCTTTCTCTTTGGTGTGAAAAAGTCTCCTTGGCCATAAATGTGGTGGCTTAGATTCCAATTTGTTGTCCTGGCATTGTAGAAGATCAGATGTAGTTTTAAATCATTGCCATTAAGCAGAGTCTTAATTGGTCTGCTGAATATGAATCATTTAGGTAAAACTTCAAGTGTCTTGCTGAACACAGGATTAAAACCTGGCTGATAAGATCCTAAAGAAGCACTGATTTTTGCTGCATTCTGTAATACTAAGCCTAGCGGTAAACTCCAGAGCTCTGTGTTTTGGACAAGGCAAAGTCCAAGCCCTGCTTTTTTTTTCCTTTCTTCTTTTTATCTCTTAGTTACTAGACCAGTTGATGGGAAGCTGTGCCAGGGTCCTGCTCCCTCTGCGTCCCAGCTGTGTGACCTGCCGTGCTTGTCCGAGTGTGTGGTGTCCTCCTGGTCGGTGTGGGGTCCCTGCCTTCCTGAGAACTGCCAGGACCGCCATGGAAGAAGAGGTGATGACTACTCTTAGACATTGCTTTTGAAACATTGGGGGAGCTAAAACAAGTAATGGAATATTATGATAAGACTGTGAAAGCAGTACGATCAATTTCTGCATTGGGAACTTAACATGTTTATATAATGTAAGATTAAGTTCTTGTATGTGCACACAGGAGTGGAATATGACCTTTGAAAGCCTTTTGCAGTTATTCTTGGAAAAAGAAAAAAGAGAGAAAGATTTCGAGCCTGATTCACATCCTCTTATCCTGCATTGAACTTGATGATAAGGAGAATTCCTTGGGATAGCAGCTCTAGACCTCCAGAGTGCCAGACTGTGCCTCTCTGATAACCCTCAGAACTGTTTCTGCATGCCTGGATTCAAGGGCAATACTGGGATCAGATTGGAAGGCATCAGGACTGTGTTGGTTCCCACAGCTGTGCCATTCTGAAGTTAGGCTGCCCAAAGAGATGATTCTGAGCTTGATTTAAATTCCTTGAAGAAGAGCATGCAATATAATTTAACCTTTCTGTATCTGAATTGACTGGTGTACATGTTTGTTGGAAGTACATGTCAGGAAATTATATTATTTGGAAATTATGCTTTCTAAAACAGCATTAGTTTTTGAAGTCATTGGATCTCGTCAGAATTCCTCAAATTAAACAAAAAGTAATTGAAATTACATGGTTAGATATAAACATTTGCAGCACCATTTAGTTTTTAAGTTGTTTTGAATTATTTCTCTTTGGAGCTTTGACACTGACGGACATTTAGTCTATTATATTCTCTGGAATGTGGGAATTTTGTTGCTGTTGTGGGGGTTTTTGTGTCTTTGTTTGATTTTGGGGTTTGTGGTAGTAGTTGGTTGAGGATTTTGTTTTGTTTTGTTTTGATTTTTTTCTTCTTTTTTTTCTTTTTCTTTTTTTTTATTCCTCTCTCTTTGTTTTTTTTTTTTTCTTTTTTTTTTCCCTGCTGTTTCATGACCAAGGCATTTCCAAAGCTCCACTAGTGCTGTATATTTGCCCCGAGTCTGAGATGGTTGTAGGAAAGAACACCATGGTTTCATTTTTGTTTTTTTCTTTCTTAAATTCTGTGTTATTTATATAACAAAACTTGCTGAAAGCTACTTGCTTATTAGTTCAGCATTTTACACAGCAACATGACTTTTGATTTTATTCAGAAGGAGGCAGATTATGTAATCAGTTCTTTCATTATTTCTGTAACTTTTTTTTCTTTCACTTTACATTTGAATCTTCCAATTTAGCAGGATGTCATTTCAGAGAGGTCTGATATGCATTATGTATCAGAAATCCTTACACCTTCATAAAGCAGAATGCTAATTTCTTAGTAAACTGCTCTGCTGTATCTCAAAACAAGTCTCTTTGTTAGTGGATTCCCAGACAGAATATAGATGCCCTTTATATCTTCAGTTCTTTAACTGTTTCTCTCTTTCTATCTTAATGTTGTTACTGAATTGATATATGCCTTGATTGCAAATTCCTGTATTTTGACACGTCGATTCCTATCTAATGTCAATGAAAGGGAAAAAAGAGATGTGAAAAATGTGGGTTGTTGGAATTCTTGTAGATTTTGTATGCCTGGACTGTGGGCACGTAGAACCTAGTGCTGTCTCGCAGAATTACAGAATCACAGAAACATTCAGGTTGGAAAAGCCTCTCAGGATCACCAAGTCCAACCCATATCCCTGCTCTACAAGATTCACCCTAAACCATACCCCCAAGCATCACATCCAAATGACTTTTAAACGCATCCAGAGTTGGTGACTCAACCACCTCCCTGGGGAGTCCATTCCAATGCCTGACCACTCCTACTGGGAAATTTTTTTTTCTATTGTCCAGTCTAAACCTACCCAGTTGCATCTTGAGGCTATTCCATCTTGTTCTGTCACTATTTACCTGTGAGAAGAGACCAGCAGCAGCCTCTCCACAACGTTCTTTCAGGTAGCCGTAGACAGCCATGAGGTCTGCCCTCAGTCTCCTCTTTTCCAAACTAAACAGCCCCAGCTCCCTCAGTCACTCCTTGTAAGATTTATTCTCCAGTCAATTCAGCTTGTAAACGTTGTGCTTCTGTTTGTCTTTATATCCTCCAGTTCCAGGTGCCCCGTGTAGTCCTCTTGCTGCTAGATTATTGGTGTAAATATTTTTTGCAGTTGTCCCATTCATTTTGCTTCTCTTTTTTTTTCCAGGCTTTAGAATGAGACAAAGACAAGTGATTGTAGATCCTGTAGGCACCCTGGCAGGTTGTCCACATTTAATCGAATCTATTCCTTGTGAAGACCCAGTGTGTTACGAGTGGATCATTTCAGAAGGAATATGTGTGACTAACCATGGAAAATGTGGACCTGGAAAGCGTATGCTGGCAGCTGTATGCAAGAACAAGAAAGGTGGGTGAAGGTCTTTTCTTAAAAACCTCACAGATTTTTGTGCCTCCTTTTGAGATGATATTCTACTGCCGTGCAATTGTGATTATTTCTGATAACTCTTTACTGAATTTTTATGACACTTTCAGATTTTTGAGCTGACTGTGATGCTCACAAAAACCTAGTAGTGGTATTAACCTGGAATTTGCTTGGAGCCCTATCCTATTGCTTGTATTTGCTTGTATCCTATTGCATGTATTGTGTCCTAAAGGAGATGGATCGCTAGTACAGGTCATGTATTGTCACTGTTAGCCTTATCGTGACAAAAGTAGGATACTAATGGCTTGGTTCTCCTTAGAATCCTTTTTTTTCTTGGACATTTGTACTGAAGTTGGGCTGTCACTGAGACCAGCAGCACTATGGGCATTCACAAGATTAATCTGGCATCTAGTTTCTTCTATCCTCACTTCTTAGTGTGTGGTCTGAATGTTTATCTTGTTATGATAACCCTCTTATAATCATGAGAAGGGATGCTTGATTGTGCTGCCAAAATTTAATACTAGAATTAGATGTAAATTAAATGATGGTACTGAGTAATACTTTCCTTGGCAGCAGTTTGAGGCCTGCAGTGTGTTCAGTTTACAAGTTGTTAATAATGAATAAGTACATTTTTATATGACGTTTACAAACAACCAGCAAGAGCTTATTTCTTGTACATGGTTTGAACCTCAGCCAAAGGTTTCATTTCTTGATAAGGTCAGTGTTGCCAGATCTTTAGATTCAATTACATGGAGCATGATTTTGTAGTCCTTAGTCACAGTGAGACTGTACTATCATCTCAAAGTGGCAAAAGTCTGGAACTCAGAGCCCAGTGTTTTATCTGAAATAGAGAATTCTTCTATTACATGGTGCTCAGACCAGTCACAGAAAACAATTTCAAGTCAAGTACAAGAGGGGTTAATTGGCAAGTGGTTAAAAATAGTGTGTGATTCATCAGGCATTAGAATCCAGCTGCTTTGACTAAAGGGCACATATCCTCCACATACATTACAAATAGATGTGATGTTGTTGTACATTCGTGATAATGCAGGTAGAATTCTGTTACAGAACAGCACAGAATATAGTAGAGTGGAGAAAGCCACCTCTGAATTTGGTCTGAGTGATCTTTTCTGATGTGTGATCGTAACTGTAGGTTTGGCCCTGCAGTGATGTGTGCAGATGGAGTCTTGTATTGCTAAGGAGCACCGTGTACTTCACATTGTTTAAACTGTGCCAACATCCAACTTGTGACTCGGAAGGAAAGCATGTAACATGGCAGATGCTCATTGATCTCTGATCAAACTGCTCTCTCTGGCTGTGATCCTTAAGAAACTATGCCTTTGATGTGTCTCTTCTTCACTTAATTGTTCAACAAGATATTGAAAGTCTCTCAGTACCCTTTTCCATTTCAGTTATTCTGTTTATGTTCTAGTTGTCAAGAAAAAAAAACCCCAAAACCAACATTGATACATTCTTCCCACCCAATCACTCTGACACAAATATTGTCACTAGACATGATCATTGTCCAGTCCTAACTGAAAAGATTTCACAGGGAAATATCCAGATCACTAGGCAGATGAGCAGGACTAGTTAGTTTTAAACTGTTCTGGACTTTTCATCCAGTGGGATAGGACTGACAAGAGTCCTTAAAGACAAAGATGGGACGATTTGTTTCTTCTGTCAATCCAGTAATGGTAGTTGTGTTACATTTTCTTTCTGTAGTGTTCTCTTAACTAGATTCCCATGGAATAAGTGCTGCATTTTCTTGCATAAAAGCTGGAGTAAGTGGCAGAGTTACATAAAGTGTTTTACCTGCAATAATTGGTTAGTTGGTAGTGGAAAGCCAGAAGGGATTCATGTGGTTCTGAGAGACATATCAGTAGCAGGTAGAATAGTGTAAGGTCTATGCTAATGTCATGGTATTATACAGTTCAGAATTCTGAATGCTGAAAGCATTAGAGTAACTGCATTATGTGCTGGTATTTTCATTTACTTAAAGATCTTTTGTAGAATTCAGCTCTGTATCCTAAAATGCGGTCGTTTATCCAATCATTTTGTCATCTGTGCCTGGCATTGTTACTCAGTATTCCCACTGGGTGCCTAAAGGGATAAAAAATTACTTTTTTTTTGGTGCTCCTGTTAAGTGACAAAATCCCATCTGTCATCATCTTAACAATAGTTCATTTGGGCCTGGAGTATGTTGATTAGGGTACTTTGTGTCCTCTGTGTATCCCTGCCTGCAAGACATCTTCATTTTCATATAAATGCCAGCCTTTGGCATGACACTCTCCTCTCTTTGCTGCAGTGTGGTAGTTGACTTCTCTTTAGAAGGGTGGGCTTAAGCAGAAGCAGCTGATCTATCAGTCTTGCTTGTGTCAGTTGTACTGCAGGAGAGCTTGACATCAGAGCTTCTTGCTTACCTTCTCCCTTCCCTCCATCCGCAGCGTGACTGAAGCTGTGAAGGAAGACGGAGACCTGGGACTGTTTAGTCTGGAGAAGAGGGGGGCTGAGAGGGGGATCATATCAAGCCCTATAAATACCTAAGGGATGGGTGTCAAAATGAAGGTGGTGCCCAGTCATAGGACAAAGAACAATAGGTACAAGCTAGAACACAGGAGGTTCCACCTCCACACAAGGAGACACTTCTTTACAGTGAAGGTACTGGAGCTGGCTGCCCACAAAGGTCATGGAGTCTCCTTCTCTGGAGACTTTCAAAACCATCTGGATGCGTTCCTGTGTGGTCTGCCCTAGGTGATCCTACTTTGGGGCGGGGGGGGTTGGACTCAATGAACTTGGGAGGTCCCTTCCAACCCTTAACATTCTATGATTCTGTGTCCTTCACTACCCCATGGTCTGCAGTGCAATGTTGTGCTGTTGCAAATTGTTCTTCACAGCTCAGAGACCTGAAGCTTTTCTCGTGAGGAGGCCATTTTTTCCCTTATGAAAAATTATCTCTAATTACATTGGCTGTAACTGAAGGGAACTGGCCTTGTTTTTCAGTCCTTTCTCTCATAGCAGAGGACTTCACTGATGCCGTCAGAGCCAGCGGGATCCTGTTGGCCTAAACTTACCTCCATCAAGGTGGAGCTTTGTCTCTGATATATGTTAATAGACAGTGAATGAAGTTAACAAGTCATTAGCCCTTTTCTGTCCCACTTCTAGTCACCCCAATGTCCTTCTCCCTGCCATGTCTCTTACATAGTTATGGTGTCAGTTTGTGCCATGAGAGAGGGTTGGGAGGAACCCATGTGGGAGATGAGCAGGGAGTGGTGGCTAACTAACCTCTTCCTCCAGCTGAAACCTTGCCTTTGGAGCCTCTTTTAAAGTCTTTTCTTTCCATTTTAAAAAACCACTAATCTAGAGAGAAGATTTTGTGCTGTGACCTAGGTAATCAACAGCTGATGGCCTGAGCCTTGAGCTGGAACAACTCCGAAGTAGAGTCACACATGGGTCTAACTGGTTTGCAGGGTTTCTCTTAAGACTACCCTTGCAAAGCAGTATCTCCTTGTAAGAAGACAGATATAGCACTCTTACTTCCACTCAATTCTAGAGGTACAAAAATGACCTTTTTGCTTCTTAAACAGGTTAATATAGGGGGTCCATGATGAATGGGACTTCCACAGGGCATGTACTCTGTACAGCATTTTCTCATGGAGTAGCTGTAGTCTGTAATTCATGATTTGCAGCAGTTAGTGTAGATGAGGAGGAATGAGAGGACCATAATAATCTCCTTACTTTGTCATTGTTAGGTGACTGCTCCCACCTAACTATGTCTCTGGTATCTGTTAATAAGCTCTTGAACATTCATATGATGCTTGTGAGAACTTCTTAGTGTCTGGTCCCTGTCCCTGGAGAGCACCTCTGCTGTAGCAAGAGAAGACAGTCATGTAACAAATGAAATTAAATAGTGTGTAGAAATGCAAGGAAGTAATGGAAAGAATGGAAAAATACCTGTATTGCACATTTCTTCCAAACAAAACTGTTCAGCAAAGTGTGTTCTGTTTAGCTACTGGAGAGCAACAGATAGTTTTGGGGAAGTCTGTGAAGTCGAAAGAATAGTCCAAGAAAATGGATCATAAGAGGGAAGTGTGATTGCATAAGTGATTATTTGGGTACAGGGATCTATAATTCAGATCAAAAGAATTTATCTGAAAACTCTTGTATTCACAGGCAACCTAGTAATTATTTGTGATTGTTCTCAGAGTTGTTTTAGGTTGTTCAATGAGGAATTGAGTAATGATCCATTTTTCATGTATTCTTGGTCAGAAAGTTGAAGGTATTTGACATTTGAATGTGGGCAGTCTTGATTAGAACCAACAGGCATTAGGGCACATTAACTAGATGAAAACAACTCTGAAAAATTTCTAGTTCATTTGCTCTCCTTAAATATTGTTTTTCAGTAGATACAAAACCATGACCATGGTCAAAGTGTTCTCATTTTAAAATGCACTTGGGCAGTAGCCAAAATGTATTGTGTTTCATTGTTTTGAAGACAGTGACCAAAATATTTTTGTGTGCTCTGCTTCTTGTGTCTTTGTGATAGGTACAAGCACTTTGAATATGGTGAAACAAAGCGAATTCAGTGGTCTAGCAGTGTGCAGAAAACTGCAGATAACATTAGTCAGCATGACTTGGCTCAGAGTCAGCAAGCTCAGTCCAAACAGGAGCTGGTGTGCAGTCATAGGTAGTTTCCCAGTCTTTTGATTCAGATGCTAAGAACTTAATATAACTGGATTTAACATATAAATGTTGCTGGGTTCATTCTGATGGAGGAATTTGGACAATTCATTTTCCAAGTGTTTATGTTCCTGACAATACTGTAAATCTCAACTGTGAACAATGCTCTTGAATAGATTGTGAAATGTTATTATTCAGAATCATACCCGCCAGTCGTCAGTCTATTTCGTTGTAATTCCCATGTCATCATTTATTAATTTGCTTCTGCTTATTCTCATACCTACCAGAACTATTAGTAAGAAAGACAATTTCTCTGTGATACTGAGCAGTATGCTGGCTAAATAATCAAAAATACAAAATACACTATACCCAAAGGCTTCATAGTTGTAATCAGAAGTTACCAGATTGCCAGCAAGGTTTCATGCAGAGATTGTGTGATTTTGCTGGATTCAGGGTGTTTTGCTCTACTTCCGGCTAACAAGTCTAGTCACAGCTCAAAACCAGCTGAGTATTTCTTTTTCTGTACTGTCAGCTTGGGTATCAGGGTTTCTTTGTTTTGTGGGAGTTAAGATTGTGAGGTTGTCTCTCTTTTTGAGGACAGTTTTTATAACAGTGCCAAATGATCTGTTAGCTCTCTGTTCACGCACAGTTCTGGCAGCGATAAGGAGGTGCAAGTGCTGAACCCAGAGCAGCAGAGTCCAGAGGTGCTCAGAACAACACTGTTGTCTCTCTTCTTCTGTAGCACCCAAATGACTGTTTTTTGGGTGTGTCACAGACCTACGTTCTTCAGCAGCTTCTGCCTCCCCTAGGTACTTCTAAGCACTTCCTAAGTTTCTGTGCATCCTTCCCAGCCATATCTGATAACTGAAGAACACCTGCCAGATCCTGAGACTTGTGGCTGTCAGGGGCAAATCACCCTGGTAGAGACAATCTACCAGGATGGGTGGCTTAGAAATAAAATATGCTGCAGTCCTACTGTCATATCTTGTATGGTGTCAGGCCGTTTTCCTTAAATATTCTCATTGGAACAATCTTGTGGCTTCAAGCTGCTGGAGTTATGTGAACTGGGAGGCAGCACCCATCACCTGAGCCCAGGCTCACCGAGTACTGCTGCATGTGGGGCTGTGTGAGTGGCAGCAAAGAGCAGTTGGGAGCATACATCATTGTGGAATAAAAAAAAAAATCAATCATCAATATGCCAGATGATTAAAGCTGTGGTTTTCTTTTTCCTTTTTCATCTGGTACTAAAATTAAAAAAAAAAAACCCTAACAAGACCCACTTTCCCTCGCAAAAATACCCAACAACCAAACCAAACCCCAAACCCCTAGGCCAATTTTGCAGGAGATGGTGAATAGAAGAAACCCACAAAATAAGGGAGTTTACAAAACTTTTAGGGTTGTTGCTCTTTTGCTTTCAAACAGAAAACCTTTATACTATTGCTACTGGTGGTTTTCTGGCAGTGCTGGTTAAGAGTCATTTCAGCACAACAATTTTGTTTTAATTTTCAGTGCAATCCTTCAGTTCTAGCAGTCAGTATCTAAAATGTGGCACTTGTCAAAAAGAGGTTTTGGTTTAATACATTTGGGTTGAAATACATCAATTCCCAGGTTTCTTTTCCACCTGACTGTCTTATTTGTAAAACTGGAGAACAACATCTCACAGTCGAAATGTTTTCTTTCACATTTTTTAGGTTAAATGATTAATGCCTGTTTTTTAGTAAATGAACTAGGAAATGAAATGAAAAAAAAAAAGAAAATATTTTTAAGAAGTGGTTAATATAAAAGCAAAATATTCCTTTAAGTAAAGATTTTGCCTTCTCTTGAAATGACTCGTTTTCCTAAATCCTCCCAAGTCTCTCTTCAGTCTACTTAAAACAAAACTTGCAGAGTTTTATCTTCCTTTTCCTTTTCTTTTTCCTTTTTTTTTTAAATTTTGGTTCAGTGCCTAAACAGAAATCCATTATTCACACAGCTCTATTGACAGAGCAGACACTGAAATCCTGTTGGAATTCAAGCAAGGAGTAAAGGGGAGTAAGGTAATCAAAGCAGTGTTATTTTAAGATCCAATATTATGTTCTGTCAGAGCTTGACAGTGAAACTCTGCACTTAAGGAAGCCAAAGACTCTTTAGGGGTAGAATGTTAGTGGTGTGCTCAGATAGCTGTCCATACATCCACTTCAATCACAGTATGTTCTGTGGTCCCTTAGAGAGATTGTCCACAAAGTCAGCTTGCATCATGAGAAGCAGGAGCATCCCCAATCTATGTCTGAATCCTCCAGAAGGAAGAGGCTGCAAGTAGAGATGGTTAAGGGTATGTATCATAGAATTGCTTAGGTTAGAAGGGACCTCATCTACTCTAACATCCCTGCCATAGACAGGGGTGCCTCCTAACTTGATTTGATTGCTCAAGGCCTTGGTGCTAGCAGCTTTCTGAGAAGTTCTGTTTTAACAAACATTTCATCAAAGCCAAGTTCTTAACTGGGGAGAATTTTTGTGTTTTTATCTCGTAATGGATTAGTGATATAGAATGAATTTGCAGAGTCTGTTTAACTTCTCCGGGGAAAGATTTACTGTGTTCAGTTTATTGAAAGCAAGGTTTAAATAAGTTCTTTCTGACATACCCGAGTCTCTATTGATGCATTGTGTCCAGTGGCACAACACTCTTAATGGTATGTCTCAGTTTTGTTTCTCCTGGAAGAGCAGCATAAGGTGAGGCTGCGGTCATATTTTAGAAGCTGAAATGCTTGGAAACTGAAAGAAACAGTTTCGTTTGTAAAATTGAAATACTTCTTTTCAAGTTGATGTGGAAATGCACCTCTCTTTAGCCTGACCTTAATATGGAGTAACAAAATTCAGTTTTTCTTCAGTGATGCTTTTCCCCCAGCCTGCCTGTATGAGGAGCATACCTGTGGGGGCTTTCACTTACTGAGAGGGGCAGCTGGGGAGTGCTCTCCTAGGGATATTCTCCAGTGTATGAAAGAATGATATACAGCTAAAAGTTAAACAGCTCAATCAATGGATTAGAACTGTTCTGTCTCAGCTTCTTAAATCATTGAGGTTCAAAAAAACTGACTCATATCCTGCTTTGGTCAAATTCGTGTGCTGTCAGCATTAGCAGGACAGAACTTGCAATGGGAGATTTGCCTGAGGAGGATGTGATTAATATATGTACGTTATGGACTGTTCATGTAAATGCCAGCTGAGGTGAGACACTTTACAGCTGTAATATTTGAAATTATTTTGTAGGGAATGGTAAAATTACCCAGTTGCTTGACACACTTGCACATAACAATCAATAAAATTAAACAGCTATCAGCTTTTCTAAGCCTGCAGGTTCAATTATTGTCATGGGGCTCAGCCTTCTGCACCGCATTGCTCATTCCTCCACTTAGTTCATGAGCATACCACATCATACCCGATCATTGGAGCTGTTGATCCCAAACCAGTAGGTTTTTCTGGCTGTTAGAAGCACAAATCCTTAAAGGCAATGTGCAGAGCCTTCTAGCAATTAGGTAGGATCCATACTTCGCATTTTGCTGCTGTAGTGGAAAGAGCATATTGCAGTGTAGTAGCAAAACTGATGAGTATTAGGGGTGTTTTAGCAATGCTGAAGAATACTGTGTGGCTTGCTCAATAAATTTGATCCTTTTTTTATTTTTTAAGTCATAAAGATTGATATGCTCTTTGAGCACGCTGGCTGTTTAGGAGCCAGATGCAGTGGATGCACTTACCTCTGTCAAGCCTTACCTCACAACAGCTGGGACTGTACCAAATATCTGATGTGTCCCGCTGGAAACATTTTAAAAAGACAAAATGCAGATTGTGACTTGCTCTAGGACTAGTGCACTGACAATTCGAGGTTAGATACCATCATGAGTTCAAGTGAATTTATTGTCTTTGCATCCTCTAATGAAACTGATGTCAGCAAAAGAAACAGAAGTCAGCTTTCGGTTAATTTTAGGGTAAGCTGGTGCAAAGTAAGAGCTTCTGTTGCATAGTCACTCTTGACCAGTTTTACTTGTTTCAAGATGAAACATATGGCCCATTAGCCAAGGAAGACAGAAACTCAAAAGCCTATAAGCAATTCTTGTAGTAGCTGCCATTTGTGCAAATATCTGTGTCTTCGAGTCAGGCATATTGTGCTAAAACATAGGCTTAAATGTCTAATGCTGGAAAGTTAGAAGTCTGTGGGTTTGAATCCAGAGGGTAAACTCAAGCATATTTTGATTAATTTTCTTTACCTTTGAATTCAAATACACTGACTGCATACTTTCCACCTGAACTGTGCTTTTTCAAGTTGCTGGTGGCATGATTTGTGTCGGTGGTTCAGAAGGCAGATCTTATCCACTGGTGATGTTTGCTCTGTGTAGATGGCAGACAGAGGTACCAATGAATTTGATTAGGGGCAAAGGTAGCTTTCATCCTCCCTATGCTTGTCAATGTGTGGTATCAGAGATCCCTGTGAAAATACTACTTCTGTGCCACCTGAGCTAAAAGTGAGCTCATTGGTACAGAGTGCCCTCAAATGAACTTCTGTGCAAAACTATGATTCTTGTCAGTATCTGCTGCTCCTTTTTGGTACCTCATGTCTCCAAAAGATGTTTTCCAAGACTTCAAAGCATAGTTAAAATGGTGAGGGCAAAGGCCATTTCTTCCCTATGGCTGTGTGAGCAGAGAGAAGATGGATTTTTTTCAGAGGTCCAGCTCCCACTTACACTAGTGAGAGGGAGAAGCAGGTGCTGAGGCTTTTAAAAAAACTGAACCTGCTTCAAACATCTGTAGATTTGGAACAAAGGGTCAAGGTAACCATTTCAGAAATGGGAATTACAACATTAAGAAAAACATAAACATCACTTATTATGGCAAGATCTGCATTGCTCTTTATGATTTAAATGTTAGGGAGTAAGTTTGACGTAAGTTGATCTGAGGTTGTGGTAAAGGTTACCTAAAGAGCATAGCATGTCTGTGTGACCTGTAGGTCTGTTACATTGGTGCAAGAGATTTGAAGACACTGTATTAGGATAATTTATATTTATATACTAGGGTAATGCAAATGTATACTCTTGAACTATTTATTTATAAACTGTTTGGTTTGGGTTTTTTTTAATGTCTGAGGAATGTTTATTGAGTTTGAGGCTTTTGTGTTCTTTCAGTTATAAGACTGAAATAGGGCTTCTGTGCTGTATTTTATAACTGGAAGAATTTATTGTTAGATTTTAAGTCTGGAAAAGAAATTCTAAAATAGATTTATTTGATTTTGCCCCTCAATATATGTCGTAGAAAAATCCCATATTGTTTCTGTAAGAAACAGGAAAAATATCTATAAGTGCCAATAGCAATTCCTGTTTTCTCAGTGAAATGGAGCATGCAGCGTAAAATACTTGTTTGGCTCTTTTCTTTAAACTAAACATAACTTCACATACATGTTAGGCTCATAGTCTTTCCAGAGAGTTATTTTATTTCTTAGGGAACACCAACAAATTTTTTCTAGAGAGAGAGTGGTCAGGCATTGGAATGGGCTGCCCAGGGAGATGATTGAGTCACCAACCCTGCATGTGTTTAAAAGTCATTTGGATGTGGTGCTTGGGGATATGGTTTAGGGTGAACTTTGTAGAGTAGGGTTGTTGGTTGGACTTGGTGATCCTGAGGGTGTTTTCCAACCTGAATGTTTCTGTGATTCTGTGACAAGAGAGATGTCAGCAAAACAGGGTCTGTTTGAGCTGTATTTGAAAGGTAGGGAGATGACAAATTCTAAAATGAGGCTCTGTGGATAGGGGAGGAAGGAGGCTGGAAGGATTGATTTGAAAAGCGTTATTAAAGACAGGATTCTCTATCTGTGACCAAAAAGTGGCTGAAGTTACAAGGAGGAGCATATGGAAGATGTGACAGTGAGGGTTAATCTCAGGATTTCACTTTTGAAGAAAGTGCTTAACCTACCTAGATATTTCCCTCACTCCTTGTATATGATATGGTAATCTTTGTTCAGTCTCTCAAACACACGCTCTGGGCACACAATCTTGAGAAACAGAATATAAGACAGGACCCTTTATTACATCCTTTTATCCTCCTCATGCCAAGCAGAGTCTCTAAGGCATTTTATGCTTTAGTCACACCCTTGTCAGTTTTGTTACACATAAAGGGACTCTCAAAATAACTGGTGGCTATTCACAGCATTCACATCCGTGGTATTTTCACCTGATTTTAACATGGTGCTTTTAGAGCCTCTTTACACAGTTGCAACCTTAAAACTTCCTTAGGCTTTAGTTTCCTACCCATAATATCCCCTTGAGATACAGAAACTCAGGGTTTTTTTCATTAATACTGTCCTTCAGCCATTTCTCTGTAACCAGAAATTACAGCATATGTCTGTCACCATTCACACAGTTTTTCTGAAGGATCCTATAGGTAAGTGTCAAGAAAGCCCAGCATGCTTTGTAGAGCCATAGGCTTTTCATTTAAGCAGCCCTTCTGAACTTTCCACATTGAACAGACAGCTGATAGTTTGCAGAGATGTTCACAAAAGACTTTTTGAAAAGAAAAAAATTAAAATAGAGCGAATGGGGAAAGTTTCATGTTCTACATACACATAGATACATGTAGCATTTGTCCTCTTCTGAGCTACAGTGTTTAACCAGCCTATGTCCAGTCAGCAAACACAGTGGAAGAATAAATTTCCCTCAGTGGTGACAATGGTTTGTGCCTCTCCAACACTCAGATGGTAGTTCAAGCAGACAACTAAATCTTTAAGGGACCAACCCCTCTGTCAAATTTTGTTTACATTAGTGAAAGGTTTCAACAGTTTCTGGTTTTCAGACATACCCTGATTTCCTTAGGATGCCAGGCTAAAGCAAGCCAAAAACTACCTTTTAATGCACTCAGTATTTTTCAAATTCCTAATAGATTGAAAATTGCCCAACTCTCAGTTCATAATTATTTCAGCTAAGACTTTTTTTCCCCAAGAGAAATAGTCAAAACAGTATAAAGGCTTTAAATTAAATAGGAGATCATTAGGATAAAGAAATTGACTGGCTGTATTTTATTGTGTTCTCTTATGTGAGGTTCAGTGAGCTGGAATCCAGCTCCTACCATATAACTCACAAAAGAAAAAACTATTTAAAAATAAGCCAATTAAGTTCTGTATGAGGTAATATCTAGGAATTTATTTTTATTGGATAATATTAAAAGAAATAAACTTGATTCTGCAGACAGGAGACCAGCAATGTGTGGGCTGGGGGCTTCCCTCCACCTCCATCTGCAGGGGAGTTTGGGGTGTGGGAGAAGAGGAGAGATGCAGAGAAGTCAGGGTAGAAGAAAAGGCTGAAAGCAGCCTGCAGCCAAGAGGTCTTCTGTGCGCTCTGTTCTTCAGAGAAGGTGAAGGAGATGCACCCTGAATCTGGTTGTGTGCTGTGCTGGGTAGGTCAGCGGCAAGTTTCTCCAGAGGTTTATATAAGGGAATAATTTGAGCCTAACTTCAATAGCCAGTTTCTCACATTGATCTCTGACCACAGCCCTTTTAGTGGAGGAAAGAAAGAAGGGTCTTTTTGTGTAATTTAATCCTTTCCTGCTGGGTGGCCCTACAGAAGGCTGTTTCTGTAGCTGAAATTCCTTCGGTGCTGCACGTTGTGTGCTGGACAGGAGTAATTGTGAGGGCAACCTTCACCTGGTGGTTCTGAAGGCTGTTGAGTGGAAAGTAAAGATAAGCATTGCATTTTCTTTGAGTTTCTTTTTATCAAGCAGTTTATGAAGTAGAGCTGGTTTGAAAAAAAAAATTAGTTACTTGTTTGAAGTTAATGGGTGCTGGAAAGGAAGGCTTCCCCCTTAAAATAAGAAGTTTTGACAAACTTTTAATTAAGAATTCAGGACGTAGAAATTTGGGGCTAGTTCTGCACTACTGAGATTGGCTCTGGGGCATATTGGTCTGTCAGGTTTTCAAAGTAAATCTTCCTCTTAATTCTAATTAAGTATTGTAATGCCAGTACTCCTCATTAGGCAGCAATTTGTGATTAGTCAGGTGGCTACGATGGAAAGAGAAGAATGTGTAATAAAATGGTGGAGAAATTGCGGAGCAGGGAGAAGGGCTGTGGGAAGTGGCTCCTAAATGCTCTTTAACATCCTCCTGCTGGCAGATTTCCCACTGAATTCATCACTCCTTGTGGGACAGGATTTGATCATCACACAGGCTTGTGTGGAAACGTGAGTTCAGTGGACCTCAGTTACAGGACTTGAGCTCTGAAGCTGTGGCCAGAAATAATGCTAAGAGCAGCCATAAAAAGGGAAAACTCCTAATTCCCCAAAAACTTCGAAACTAAGCTATTACTGTAAGTGTAGATTACATTATCACATTTGTTTATCTGCAAATTGAATCTCATATTTAATAAATGGCAGCTTTTGTGGAATGCTGGAGTGAATGTAAATTAGTGAATTGAGAAAGATGAGCTCTTGGAGGAGATTGAGAACAATTTCAAATTCCATCGTTCATTGTTTTTCTTTCTGTCTGTATGAAGCATGTCGTTAATTCCCTCAAATTAGGTACTGTCTTTGTTTAAGAGAGTTAAGTAACAGAAGAAGATGGTTTTTTGTTCCCTTTTGAATAAACAGCCTGTTCAGGCACTTTGCAAATGTCAGAGCTAAGTTTTTGAAGACCATATATATATGAGATGGAGTTTCTTTAGGAACTGAGTTATCCTGTATTGTTGGGATGCAGTTTTGAAGCGTGGTCTTCTCCTACTGCATGATCTTACTGTATCCTTTTGCTATGGTTCTTAAAACACATGCATGATTAAAAAATTCCTAAGGGCATGTGGGAATAGAACTGTAAACAAGGATTTGTTAAGTTCCTTTGGTCTACATTGTGTCATCTGTTGCATCTTGGTGTTCTACCAATGAACCTTCATATTGACCCAGAAAGAGGGGGAGAAAAGGAGAAAGACAAATGAGCCAACATGTCTATGTGGACTGGGTCGGCAGCTATGCAAGCAGAAGACAGGGCTTTTTCCTTTCCTGTCACTAAGGATAAAAAAACAATTACACAGAGTTCCTGGCTTGGTCCTGTGGCTATTAGTGTCTAAGGGTGTCAGACTGGGTGTAGTGGGAGATGGATGCTTTTTCACAAGTCACTTTTCTGGAAGAAGAGGTAATATTTATCTGCCCCAAGCAGGCAGGAAGTTCACTGAGACTGGATGAACTCAAGGTGCTTTACTGGAGAGACAAAGTCACTTCCAGGTGTTGTGAGGTCCACCTGTGCTCCCTTTCTGCATCTCCTGTGGCACTGCACCTGAGTCTGTCCCTGATCCTGGGAGGTGTTTCATGTGCAAATGTGCACATGCTATAAAATAATAAATCTTTGTTTGTAGTGGAAATGTGATGACCCAGCAAGACTGGTAAGCCCTCAAGAGCTTAATAATATATACCTGTAAAAATAGCTCCATCCATGCTAGAAGCAGCAGGAAGATGGGTCTTGGGGCTGCCTCATAGTACATTGTAGAAGCCAAGACGATCCTGTAAGTTCAAATTCTTTTTTTTTTGCTTTATTTTGTTGCCAGTTGCAAAATTCCCATTAAATTTAACCTAGCAAGAATGTCTCCCCTGGTTTCAGCAGATTTCCCAAGTTTAACACAAAGTCAGCACAGTTTTGTTGTATGCTTAGTGCTGTGTCAAAGGAGACTAGAGCCAAGAGAGTGTTTTGTTCTTTTTCATGGTGTTTACAAATAAAGCTGACTGATTTGGTAACTCTCTTGGAAACTCTCTTAGAGTGTAAATTTAGCAGAGTGCTCCCAGAGCATGCATAGATCTAAAGATCACAGTTTCTTGCCTATCAATAAGTATCCTAAGGCCTTTACTTTTAATGGTGTATATGATTTAAATCCCAAGAAAATAATTCTACTACTGCTCTTCATTTATATCACAGGAGTCTGCATTAATTCAGACTAGGCTAGGTTTTTCTAATACATTGTTTATTTAGGTCTTCAAAATGCCTGTGCTACTGCATGTGGTTGACAGAGCATATTCTTATTTGTTAGTATTATATGGCACCCTATTTTCCCATGAGACTTAAATAAATGAATGCCTTCAAATAAAGCTGTGATTTTAAAAGCCATTTGGTGATTTTTTCCCCTGTTCTAAGTGTAGCATCCCATATTCTTAGCTCTGATGTCTCTTCTCTACAACCACCTATTTTAAATAGTTCTGGAAAGATCTTTGCATCTTTATTTGTTTTGGGCTTTTGTTGTTGTTTTTTCATTTGTTTGTTTTGTTAATTTGTTAGGTTTGTTGGGGGTTTTATTTTGTTTGGGTTTTGGGGGGTGGTTTTGGTTGGTTGGTTAGGGGTTTTTGAGAAAAACACTTATATAAGTCTTGATTCTAAATATCTGACCCAGCTTTTGTGCCCATCCCTCAGGCAACAGAAGCTTAGAAATACCCTTAAGTTGAATTGAAAAATCCCTTACATGAAGGGTGATGAGCTTGTATTTTTCTGACAGTCCACAAAGCCTACAAATCGAAATATGTGAGAGTGGTGCCTAAGTGAGGGTGAAACAAATGGTGTCTAATGCCTGGAAATGAATGAGTCATGTGAATGAACACTGGCTTGTAGATCCCTAGCCCCATATTAAGATTAAAGTGAGTTGTCTACTCCACAATTGCGTAATTGCTTCTGTGACTGATTTGGTGCTGCTCCATAATAAGTTGTGAATACTGTGTGCTGACCTGGTTAATGGGATGTTTACTAAATGAATCTATTTGTATAGTTTAATAGGAGGATGTTTGAAAAAATTAGCAGGATGAGAAAGAATGGCTCGAGAAAGTAATTTTTCAGCAAATGCTGACTTTGAGTAGAGGAAGGGAGGCTGCCTTGCTGTTGGTGTTTGTGGGCCTGGAGGGTGAGGTGGTGTGGAGCTGGATGCCCTTTCCTCCACACCTCAGGGCACATGCGTTGGTGTGGAGCATCCCCGTCCTGACTACCCAGGAGAGCAGGACATGCAGGTGGCTGCTTTGGGCCTGGTGTACCCAGACTCTGCACCCCACTGAAGATGCTGCCACTGTGGGAATGTGTGCTGAGGAGGGAGCAGGCTCCATCCTGCAGCCACAACAGCTTCATTTAAAAAAAAATATCTTTCTTGAATTTAGCTATTTTAAGTACTATAGACTAAGATAATTATTTCATGAAGTAATATTATCTGCAAATTAACCTTGGATCTTTGCAGAGGTTCAGAAAGAGTGAGATAAGGAATTTTATCACAAATTGCAGACTTCCTGGGTTTAACGTAAAGGCCGTGGCAAGTAATACATTTAAACTGCATTTAAGTAGTAAAGACCAGAATATCAAAGTTTAAAAGCAATAAACATTAATTTATTCAGAAAGTTTTTATATTTTCTTTCCAGCTTCCATGTTCTTTTCACACACTGTCATTTAATGAGGTTATATTCTGATTAAAGTAGAAAAATAAAAGCGTAGAATGTTTTATTTCAGCAGATAAAAATAGCTTTTAAAATAGATCAGCCTGCCCCGTGTAGTTGGAGCTGGCTGTACAATTTTCCCTTCGTTCAGCATGGCTGCCAGACTAATGGATTTTGGGGAGAAACCTCCCACTTATATAGAATTTCAATTGAAATCCATATTTTCATTTTCAGTGACAACCAATACATTTCCTGTAGTCCCTTTCAAATATTCACTGGCAGTATTCGCTGACATATATTTTGAAGGTTAAATGGTTTAGGGTTTATTTACTATATACTATGTAGGTCGGTCTCAATAAATGAATAAGCCCATATGGCCCCACTGTTGCCAGAGACCAGTTTGTATCTCAGGAACATTATAGCAGTGGTAGCACGAAGTCTTGGCTGGTTAATGAACTGTGGTTCTAACGAGCCCAGGGTGAGGAAAACTGCTTTTGCTGGTTGCAGAGCTCACTTGGGTATCGTTCTGCAGGGCTGCTTCCTGTAGCATAGATGCAGAAAGTTTTGGCTCTCTGTCCAAAAACATTTTTGGTTTGTTTAATAGGCTGCAAATGGTATGAGTAAAGAGAAATAATTAAAATAATATTCCACGAGGTTGCATTTTAGTACGGCAGATTGATTAAAATTGGATCTGCCTTTTCCGCTCTCTTGAGGACCATTGCTCACTTCGTGGCTAATGAAGTGGAACAAGCACTGTGATCAATATTTATGGTGTCAGTCCGGGCACCTGCAGTTCCTTCAACCCTTCTTGCACTGGAATGGAGGTTTTTAACTCCAAGCTAATTAATGGCTAACTGCAATTTGATGAGAAGTCTGGAAAGACTGTTCTTAGTACTGTTACTTTTGAGGGTCACTTGCAAAGATTTGTATCATTGATCAGACAAAAGTAGGAACTTGATTTTCTTCAGTGATGCACTTTTGGGTCATTCAGCTGTTGTGTGGTATGTCTCTGTGGTGGGAACAACCAGCTCTTGCCACTGTACACACAAAGAAGACATGTGTGGATTCTTTCAACTGAGTTTACAGACTTCTGCCCTACAGTTTTTATACTTCAGTTTTTAATAAAGGCCCCAGTAGCTGCTGGAGGTAGCGTGTATTTAAGTCCAGCATGAACACTGTAGCATTAGTGCTTATCTGCACTTTTGCGTCTTGGGAACTGCTCCCAGCTGTGCCAGAATATTTTTATATGGCTGCTCATGAAGTCCACAGACTGTAGCAGTGTTTTCCGTCCAAATCAGCTCTCCAGTACTTTGTTCCACAGTTCTCTTGTTTTTTCATTCCTTCAAGGCTTTCCCAAAATAATAATTTCATCTTTGAACTCTTAGTGGGTTGATTCCTTGCAAAGCTTGCCTGTTCCTTGCCAGTGACAGTGGCTGGAGGCAGTCCAATGTAATTAGTAAGTATTTTGGAGACTGCTTTGGCAGTCCTGTTAAATATGTGCAGTGAAAGCAGAACTAGTATAGGGCCTCATCTTTTTTTCTCATTAGAGCATCTCTACAATCTGTAAGCTTATTTAATTGGAAATTAGCCATTCTTATTAACACAGGAGATACCCTTAGGTCCAAACCCTGACATGGGATAAATGTATATAGTTCCCACTAGAGGGAAAGAAAATGCATCCACATACTCCAGGGTGGAAGTTTGCCCTTTTGTGTCCATTGCAGTTCTCCTGGAGGAGAATTTCATTTTCTAGTAAAGGCAATAAATTTTTGCTGCTCAGATAAGTGACTACAAAGGTTCCTCATCAGGATTTGAAGAAATAAGCCTCCTAAGAAGATGGATGATGACAAGGGGAGTAAGAGTTGTTATCCAATCATTTGTCATGGTCCAGAACATCCAGATATATGGGTAAAGACCCCAAAGGTGTGCAGAAGTTCTTTTTCCAGCAGTCAGTTGGTAGGTAGTAACTTATCCTGTGCAGTCAGCCAGTATTACATGCTGTCTGAAAATTCATTTTGTTTGCATCTCTTTGTACACACAGCACATAACTGGTAACATCTCATATATTGCTGAGGTGTATTCTACACATCATCAAAGTGTAGCCCCATGATTGCTGAATATGGAGTCTCACTTCCCTGGGGCTCGCGTTACCTCCCTTCTCTCCCTCCTCCATCCCACTCCAGATGTTAACATTATCTGCTTTGCCTTTTTTGCTGTGATAGTGTTCTGCTTCAGGCTTTCTCCCGAGACTTTTCCCTCTGGCTGCTTTTCTGTGGCTCCCTGCTTTACAGTGGTTTCCCTCTAGTTCTTCCCCTGTCTCAAAGATTCAAAACCACATAGCAGCCATGGGGTGCAGTGTCAGCTAGTGAAAAACTAGATTTAACATTCATGGCTGTAGGAGTGCTTGTTAGCATATATGTATTAATTCAACACTTCCTGCTGGTTTTCAATATGTTGGGATGTTATGTTACCAGTAAGGTGACTTCAAAGTCTGTGGTTGGAATACATTTCAACTAACTGCTTGAGAGGAGGTAGAAATCTTGCTTGGCTTACCTAGTTTCAAAGAAAAAACTTTTCTCTTACTTTTCACCTTACTTTGTGTGGTGAACTACCTCCTGCTTTGCTTCTTGTTGCCAGGAAGCCACACAAAGATGAGGTTTGCGTCGTCTCTTCTGGGCTTGCCATGGCACAGAAAGGCTCCAGAGCCTAAATTTGATCAACTGATCTTGTGGAAGCTTGATGTCCTGCATGGAGTTCTTCTAAACTCTGGGAAGTCCTCCAGAACAGCAACTTCATTATATCTGTGTGCTGGAGTTGCAATATGGCTTTTGTGTGTTTCACCAGCCTGATCTGGTATGTCATGGTCAAAAAGCTTAACTGGCTCATTGAATTTGTTCCCTTGCTCAATGAATTTGCTCTCTTGCACCTGACTCAGGAGGATGTATCTGACCACTGCTGACACCTAGGCAGAGGGTTTTTACTGTAGTTCAACTTGACAAGTGTTTAGATATGGAAGTCTCAGGCTTATTCCTAAGAGGTGGCCTGTAAGCCTTATGTGATGGGACAGTAACATCTGGAAATATCAGTGTTGGTTCACCTCACATGTTTGTCAGTTAGAGAAGCCCAAGTCACGACCTGACAACAGTCCTTACTGTTGAGTTTCAGAACTGCTTTGTGGAAGTCAGGTTGTCATGTTCTGCCTCCAGGAGGATGGGGGGTGACAGACTTTATGGATTTGAGAGCCGTGTCTGGACCATGTGTGGCAGTGTGTCTTCAGATGTTCAGTCTTTTGGTCTTGTGGTGTTCAGCAAACTGGCCGTGGTGGGGAAATCTGCTCCTATGGGTTTAGGAGCCATCAAACATCACGTGGTCCTGTTTCCAGGGAAGTAAAATGCAATTTTTCCTGAGTGCCAGCCATGTAATTACAGCAGTAATAATAGCTATCATTTTTGATGCCTCAGTGCCAAATGTAAAGGTCGTTAAGTTGTTTCTGTTACGTTTTCAGAGTAGTCTGTTCTGCTGCTTTTTCCCTATTTGTGCCTTATCTACGATTGAACAATTACCAGAAATGTGATGAGGACATCATATGCAGAAAGTCATCCCCTTGTCTTTTTTCCCAATGACTCTGAGGTGCGTGTGAGCGGCCGTTATCTCAGCTACTAATCAGTGAAGCTGGAGCTAATGTGCGTAGTGACCTTTGGAAGAGAAAGGAGGTTGTGCCAATATTATACTTGCAGTTTGAGTCAACTTTTGCACTTTGTCGTGTATTTTATTGCACGAGCTGCTCCCTTGCTGACTTACATTGCCATATCTTTTAGTATTGCGTCATTTAAGTGAAGAGATGTCCAAAATTTGTCTTGTATGTTAGTTGTGATGTTTTGATTGGCTGCATATCATTGTTGTTATGTGATGACTCCTGATCTTTATGGTCTAAAGTTTTCCTGTGCTTTCACCTGTTTGTACTTCATTTAGTTTAAAGTTGTCCTGCGTAACTGTACACTTCCCAGTTTAGCAAAGTCAATGGGATTTTTACCACTGAATCAGACCCCATTTACAGAAGCCTGTGGGTAAGCAAAGATTATTCTGTAGCACTTCCCTTCACTAATTTTATAGTACTTAGGAGACTGATGGATAGAACACTCAATTATTCAGCATCTATCAAGATTTTGCTTACAACACCTAAACAAGCACTCGTATCACCTACTTTTCCCCCCCCCCCAAAATATATAAAATATAATTCTGCTACATTAGACCACAAACTTTAAAAAAAACACCCCAAATTATACTGTTGCTTAACCAAACCTTTTAATGAAATGGGTTTTGAATTGAAATTTTAAGTATGCATGAAGACAGTAAGATGCCATTTGCACTGCTAGGATTTCAATAATGTATGGAATTAGCAGAGCTTTATTATATTTCTGTGCCTGTGTGCCCTCCGTAGAGTAAAAGTTGTAATAAATATAAGTTCAAAGGTAAAATTTTATTGCTGCACATGAGAGGAAAAAAAAAACAAAGAGTAATGTAATCATGCTCATATATGTTATGAATTTTGAACAGTGTCTATTAGAAAGTTTGTCAAAATGTGCTTAGCTTGGAAAATACAGATTAACACTGAAGGTTTTAATATTGTTCTTCCTTATGTGCATATTCCTGGAGAATATAAGTGTAAAATATCTCCTGCCGAAAGCAATTGTCATAAAATGACACTTTCCCATTTTAATAGCTGAATAATCAGAACAGAAATATTTTCTAAGTTGCAGGGAGGTTATTGCTTTTTTCACACAAAGAAATTTAGTGCTAGAAAACCAAATTTTATCCAGATATTCTCCAGTTTTTCTGTTTCAGTTCTTATATTTGAAAAGTGTGTCCAAATGCCTCCTGACAGGCTTGATACTTCAGGGTGTTTAAAAAGGGGGTGGAGGGTGTTCATTTGATTTAGTTTACTGGTTCTGTGTTTTCCTTTAATCTAGTAGCAAAGTTAAAACAGTGGTTCTCCAACAGGAGCTGGAAAACCTGTTAGGGAATGGCTGGTTGCTATCTACCTGGGCTCCTTAGAGTTCCTACATTTGTTTTTTCCTGCTTTAGAGCAAATAAGGAGAAGGTCAGCATGGGGGGGAAGCTGCTGGCATGGGAACCTCTGAACTCAGCAACCCAACATTTGTCTGAACTGCTGCCTCACCACATGGTCCTGGCTTCGGCAATTCTGAGAAAGCCCCACCTTGATGTAATTTTGATATCAAAGTTAGTAACTTCTCCTGTGTTTTCCTCACTTACTGTCCCTTTACTTTGTCCTCTGTCTTTCTGTGAGCAGAGGCTGTACCCTGAGGACATTACCAAAGCATGGGCAGTGACTTTTCTTCGTCTTTTTAACACAGTCTTCAGGTTTTAGCTTCCACTCAATTTGGAAAACATCGGCAGCTGTAGGTGGATATACACCTAATTTTGCTTTTAAGCAAGGGGGTCAGAGTCTTGTTTATCTACAGCAGTCCTGCTCGGGTTGTAGCAAAGTCTCAACTCAGCTGCCATATACAAATTCACCCATATGTTCAAACTGAAAGTTCGTGGTGGTGCAGGTTTAGTGTAACCTAATCAAGTAGAGATTTCTTAGGCATGTGGTGTTTGTATTGTGGTGGATGATGCTTTGCTTGGGGACATACTGTTTTCCAGGTTGGGATGATCATGGCCAGCACTGTGAGAATGCTTCATCTTGCTGTGTAAACATTCAAGCAGCAGTATCCATCTTCATCCAAACCCTAGAGAGAGATTTAACATTTCATGGGAAATAGTTTCATCAGCTGAGAAAAAAAGAAGGGCAAATGCTATGTGATCTGGACCAGTAACACTGAGAACAAGCCTCAGGCACAGCTGTGTCTCAGGGCTTCTGAGGAGTAATATGCAGCAGGTTTTTTTTCTGATGCACTAGCAGATCTGTTATTTGTCACCTTTTAATTACAATACCCAAATACATGATCCTGTGCTGCTTACAGGAAGAGTTTTCCTCTTGGAAACCCTGACTGGAAACTCTTATCTGTTTGCCTTCCTATCTCCCAATAAAGAGTCTATCAAGAGATAGCAGCTTTTAGATTTTTTTTTTTTAAATGGTTTTAAGACCATATTGTGAATAACAGACAGAGACAGTGATAGGATTCCATCCCACAAAGAACAGCTGTGAATTTTATATCTATGTAAACATTTTGGAGACAGAAAATAACAGGAAACTTTTAAAGAAGCCTTCCACATTTTAGGTCATTGGAAGTGATTCCTGATTTTAAATTCTTCTATTAATGACAGTGTAGGTAAGTTGTAAGCAGGACAAGGCTGCTGTTACGATATAATCAGTGAACCAGTTCCAGAGGGTGGAGTGGTTTAGAGACCAAATGCACTTTAAATGGCAGTAGAGGAATGATGCACTGCCAACTGAAAATGTAGGCATCATTATTAATGATGTAATTAAAGTTCCACCTCATGGGCAAAGTGGAAGCACACAGAAAATATTATTAATATTGTGTTTCTTACATTTGATTTATCCTCACTTTAAGTATTAAATGATCTATGCAAAATACAGTGGAAATTAAAGACTCCTCTTAAAATTCACAACTTTATTATATAAAATGGTTCAAGCAGAGGTCAGGGTACCTTAACCAGAAGTAACTTCATCCATTTGAAAAGTCTCTTGCGCAGTCTGGACGCATACTTGATACTTGGCAAAACTGGGGTATGCATTCAATAACCAAAGATCACGGTGGCAATTTGCATTGCTTTTGTGAAGAGCAGACTTCAGTCATTCATTCAGACCCTAAGCCGCTGATCACCTATGTTACCTGGTGAGTTTTTTCCTTTAGTACAATCTTTTGAATGTTATCAAATAGAACAACTTAACACCACTATGTTCTGGAAGTTGTAGATCAAAGAATTGGAAAAGAAACAACTACTGTTAGTAGCAGTCATAAAGTAAAAATAGCCTAGAGTTCAGTCCTGAAAATTCTGAACATTTCCTGATAGACTAGAAGCTTGCAGAGTTGCTTTATGGGATTAGGCCAGACTCTGCATCTTAACTAGAACACATTTTTGTGTTAACTGCTTCTAAATGAGCACTTAGTTTTAAGTAGTTGGCATAAATCTAATTTTAATTTACTGTTTTCATTTTCTTTTGCATTGATCCTCTTTTTGTAGAGATTCAATTGCAGACTTGGAGAAGGATGTTTTTCAAAGAGTCCAGATGGTATTTGCAATTATTTATTATCATTAGCATTCACTGTATCTGAAAACAAGACTTTTGCCAGCTTAGATAAACCTCATCTGCTACACTATTGTTTATGATTTTTCAGTGTCTTATGTTAATGAAAACTCACTCTTTGGGCAATTTCTGGGGCTAGAAGAGAAGTCTACTGTTGCTCTCTATATAGTAAGTTGCTTACTTGTTTTGGATAACAGTCTGTCATAGTCTTTTGATGGCTATGAGGTGTGTCATTCTTAAGATTAGCACAATCAGAGTAAAAATTGTAATAATCAAACCAGTAAGTGTAAAAGCATTGCATTTTTACATGTGTTCACATGTAGGTTTTCCTTCTTTGAGGGGTAGCTTACTGTGTGAAAGCATGATTACTGTAGGTTGCACTTTGTAATGCATCCCTTAAAAGTTGGGATTTTTTTAGTTTTGAAAGTGAAAATGACACTTTAGGTCTGCAAAAATGGAATGTTTAGAAATTTATGTCTGTGATGCAGTGGGAATAAAATGCCAGCTTCTTTATTTTAAATTAAAATGCTTGAATTCCTCCACTAAAATTGTTCTGCCCCACTGCACAGATAGGTAAGTTGGAGTGGACTCTGCACTACTGGAATAAGTCTACTTGTAATTGTCAGGTTTTTTCTTAAAGTTTTGGGAAAATTGTATGTTTTATATTTGAATAAATTTGACTTATTTGTGTAATTGTTTTCTACAGTAGTTTGTTCTGATTAGCATTTGGAACAAAGCAGCACTGAGAAGAAAATAGAGGGACACCTGTTTCAATTATACTACAGCACCGATTTCAACAATAAATCTTAATTGTAATCGGTCTTGATCAACCCACCTGTGTTCATTCCCTCATTTACAGCAAGGAGGGGTAACGAAGGGAAAAAGGGAGAAGTGTGAAGAGAGAAAGGAAAAAAATCCAGAACACTAATAGGGAGCTTGTGCTTAGTTCTTATACTCTATGTTTTCAGATTGCCATGCCTTGTTAATTATTAGGAGCAGGAGCCTAACTCTGGCAATGCAGTACACCCGTGTTTACTTCCAGCTGCCACATGAGCTATTTCTCTTAATTCAGGAGGTGTTGTGCAGACAGACACAATGTGGAATTAATTCTGCTTTTACGCCCAAGCCCAGCAGGCGAATGTGTAGCAAATTCCTTTAAAAGACTACTTGTCTTTTTGTGTGGGATAGGAAATATGTTGGAGCCAATCTTTTCTGTAGGTAACCTCATGCAGCTCTACTATTATTATTGTTTTTAACCTTGAGACTGGTAGCTGCTGTATAACACTCCGTAGACATGTACCAGGATGTCCTCTGCAGCCTTGGCAGCTGCTTGCTGATGTGCCTCCCCTATGCTTGCTTTCTTGGAGTTTCCTTAGAGTCACAAATTTTCTTATGAGCATTTACATAAACAGAGAAAACAGTTGTGTATAAACAGTCCAAACTGCAATAGACAGTGTATAGGAAAGAAAAAGATATTTTTTTCATTCTCTTCATTGTGTTGTTCTCGGACATAGGTAAGGGACAGAATTTTACCCAGTGATACCGGGATTTGGGCAAGCCTTGTGAATTATGGGAATTTAATAACATATTTCCAGACATGCTATTTGTTTTTCACATTTGTTCTCATTCCCTCTGTCTGTATATTCACACTTTTGTCACTTTACTTTCCTTTTTTTCCTCGTCTCCTAATTTTTTATTCCCTTTTTTCTTCATAGTGGATTGTGCAGTTAAAAATGTTCTTCCTTGATCTAATGTATTGTTTTTCATAGTTGCATTTTAATTAAGTTTTTTTACTCAAATCCTCAATGATAGTCTTATCTATTCTGGTTTTGGTTGTTTTGTTTTGTGGGTTGTTTTTTTTTTCCTGAGCATGATCCTCCTTGTGTTTATTTCCTCTTTTACATTGCGAACGGCTTGTTCTTCTTCACTGCTTCATCTTTTTTCATGATAGATCTTCACCTCCATTTGTCTTCATTGCTATTGCATTCCTCTTCTCTGCTGTGGGACTCTGATAATAGTGATGGACCACTGCAATTAAATTTATTCCATACGCCACTGCTTTCCTTGACAAACTGACACTGCTCTTCTCCGATGCTCTTACCTGTTGACTGCATTAAGAAAAGTCAACCAGGAGCCAGGGATTTCAGTGAAGTGTGACACTGGTCTCCCGGTGACAACTGAGCATGGCAAGCGCTGGATGCTTTAAGGCCTCTCTAACACTGATTGTGCTGAAACTCATTCAAAATCATTATTAGAATTTTTTCCTGTTGTCGTTTGATTGTTATGGCTTTTAAATGCAACATTTTCATTAACTGATGAGATGCCTAGGCCCAAGATATCGTCGGCAGACAGCTTCCTCCAAACGCAATTGCCGTTAGCAAACTGGCATACAGTCAATAGGAATTCTTCTGAATTTACTGCTGCCTGTTGACATCTTACTCTGTTACAGGCAAGTATTTAATCAAAGTTTATTGTCATTCTTTTCTGAGATTTAAGTGGGACATAAAATTTTATGATACGTATAGTATTTTAGATGACAGCTTCATTATTTCCACTGAATAATTTGAAATGCTACAAGGAGAAATATTGATGTCAAACCAGTAATTGTCATTAAATATGCAGCATTTTTGTAGCAGTCATTTGTGCAAAAAAAATACAAACTTCCTGAACGTCTAGGTAGCAGTGCAGAACAGTCTGAAATGTAATTCCTTCATCTTGAGCCATTCCCCAGAATGGAGGTTACTCAAATCTCCACACAGGTGTACAAACCTGAAATCTACAAAGGAATTTTACAGATGTTCCTTTTAAAAAGTGAGG
The DNA here is from genome assembly GCA_013399055.1 of Ramphastos sulfuratus. Classification (NCBI taxonomy): domain Eukaryota; kingdom Metazoa; phylum Chordata; class Aves; order Piciformes; family Ramphastidae; genus Ramphastos; species Ramphastos sulfuratus. Next base: position 190,633 of record WBNM01029359.1, on the reverse strand, counting down.
GGTGGTATAGTGCTGAATGCCAAAGGAAGGATATTCAGTTTGTTATTGAGTTGATCTTTCTGTTCATGTAGCCTGGTGGGATTTGTAGTTTTGCTGCTTTAGTCATATCCTGTCCAGTGGACATTCGCCTTTTCTAGAGCCAGGAGGGATGTCTGTGGCAGGAATAATTAAACTGTATGATAGGAGATAGGTGCACCGGTCACTGGGAGGAATGAGACTTAATACACCAGAGCTGCAAGGCATTATGTAAAATAGACAAATGCAATTAAATATTGACGTGATTCAGAATGGAACATCTCTGTTGATTCAATGCCTCACCACGGAGTGTGTTACTCAGGGCTGTGGGAGTGTCTCCCTCCTTCTAGAGTGGAAAAAAATAAGAAAATTGTTGAATTGCTGGGAAAACCTGGCACTTCAGTTCAAGGTGGGTCATGCCATTCCTTATTTTGTTTCCCTTGTTTGGAAGAATTTAATTTGCTTTTAGGTGAATCAGAAATCCCACTCAAAATTGCACTTCTCCATGTAGCTTCCCCATTACCTTGTTCAAGATTTCAAATTTGGGACTGGAGCATTAGCTAATGATCAACCTTATTAGCAAATATTATATACTTATTTTTTTTCTGTAAATATGACACCGTGACATTGGAAGAAAATGGAAGAAATCTTTCCTGTTATCTGGCAAATATATCCTGGGTATTTAGCTTTAACCACTATACTAGTAAAGTACAAGGCAATGAGTTAAAAATAGGTCATTAGAGTTGGTCAGGATGCTTGCAATAAAACATTTTGAATAGAAAAATGTAATTTTTTTTAATAGAAAAGCATGCATTCAACAAAGCTGAGAGGAAAAGCTGTGCTTAAGACATGAAATAAATAATTGCATGTCCCTTGGTGAGCACTTTGCCAGCTCCCTCAGTACCCTTGAGTGGATCCCATCCAACCTCGTAGCCTTGTGTGTGCAAAGATTATAGAAAGACTCAGAAAGATTGTTCAGAATATCTGAGATAAGAATTAAACCTTCAAGGTACTGGGTGGACAATTTGGAAACACTGGAGAATTTAATATTCCCTATAAATCTGTGACAATGCACAAAAAGTACACTTCAGATGTATCCTGTAGTAGTATTTTTCATAGGAAATGAAAGATTATTACCTCCCTTTGTAGCATAGAGCAGTTTTCTGAAAATCCTTTGCCAGGTAGCTGGTACAGAAGAACATTCCCCTTACTCAGTAATACAAGCCAGTAATTAAACCTGAACACAACGAACAGAACTATAAAGTAAATCAAAGTGAGTGTTGTATTGTACCTTCATGCACCAGGTGGTAAACTCTCTATAACAAAATGCAAAGGTTCCTTTCTTTGCCGAGGAACCATGAATTGCAGCCTCTTGTTTGCAGCAATACTGTTGCTGTCACCTGCTGTAATCCAACCTGAAAGGAAATTGTAGAGGGAAGAAGCTGGAAGCACATTTTGCTCCTTTGCCTCCTTTCCTCACAGGATGGTCACTTGAAAATCTGTGGCACCTGGGCTCATAGGTGGAGGAAGACTTGATCTTGAAGGTCTTTTCCAACCATAGTTATTCCGTGAAGCCATCCCAAAAGAGACCCAAGTGTTAAACCATCTGCTGAGTAGATGACTTGGACTTTGCAAAGACACAGAATCACAGAGTGGTAAGGGTTGGAAGGGACCTCTGAAGATCATCTAGTCCATCCTGCCTGCAACAGCATGTTCACTTAAAGCAGGTTGCACAGGTTTGTGCCCAGAAAATTAAATCAGCGGAAAGACTCTCCTGGCTTTCAACAAGTAGGGTTTTCTCAGATAGTTACATGTCTTGTACAGTCTGATTGGTAGAAAAATTAAGCTAAATCCACAATTGGTGAACTTTAGGGCACTCTCTTGCCATAAGTCCATGTATAATGAAGATAAGGTCTTGCAGGGATAGAGGAGTGAGGAGCATGCTTGCAGACCAAGTGTCCCATCTCATCTGTTCTCATTCAGAAACCTGCCACTGGCTGCACGCTTTTTTGTGAGTGTCAGTGATAGGAGACGAGGACAGATGTTTTGCCCTACTTCACCAAAGCTAATAATCTCTTGATACTACTGTACCATTGACTCTTAAAATCATGCCTGCCCAGGATCTCCTTATGTTATCTGCTGCCATACAGACAAGCTGTCAAAATATTACGAGGCATTTTGACACTAAAAGGACTCAAGAAGGCAGATGGATTAAGGCATCTAGTTTTATTTGGTGTTTTTCTACTTTTTTTTCCTTTTTTTTTTTTCTCTAAAGATACGTCTTAGCACTATGGGAGCATCCACTGCAGCAGTGGTGATAATGGGCTAGTTGAAGTGAATGATGGATTAAGCTTGGTTTGCAGGGGTGCCAAGCATAGTACTGGAGAATGGGAGCTGTCTGTAATGGGGTTGTTGGTCTCCATTTTCTTACTGAACAGAGTTAAAATTGTAGTTGCAAAGCCTGGGCATATTGAGCCCTTCCTGATGGCACAGGTGTATGCAAGGGAAAGGGAATATAAAGAGAAAGTATTTTTAAGCATGTATTGCAGTCTGATTGCCTGCTAGATTCTCCGTTACTTCTCATGATATGCTTGGAAAGTTTTATTTGTGCCTCGAGGGTGATGAGCCTGTCTTCATTTAGGGATGCAACCACAGATAATGCCACCAGGCTATTGACAGCTTTATGTGCTCCTGCTAGCGCCTGCCTCTCTTATTTACTCACTTGTCGAAGTGTTGTCTTGGAGAAGCAGTATGGCTTTCTACCCTCCTAGTTATAATTGCATCCTGGGCCACCTTGTTACGGAACCTGCTCTTGTAGTGTGAGGTGAAAGAGCCAATTGTTGCCATTATAAATTTTAATTTTTTTTTTTCCCCTGACATATAATTGAGCTCAGTTAGTCATTATGTTTTTTTCCTAGGTTCATAATTAAAAAACCCTCAAAGGAGAGTTTTGTAACTATCTTAAGGGCAAAACGTTCAGTGTGAGCTTGTTGTTTATAAACAGGTAAATCTGAGCTTCGCGAAATTTTGAATTTTGTAGCTGAAAGTTCTTGAGGGGTTTAGAATCATTAAACAAGAGAATTGTGTAACAGAGTAGGGCAGTGAGGCTCGTGTAGAGCCTTGTCATGGGTTTAAGACAATGTCTTAAAAACCATAAAGAATCATAGAATGGTAAGGTTGGAAGGGACCTCAAAGATCATCTAGTTCCAACCCCCTGCCATAGGCAGGGGCACCACCTAGTACAGGTCACTCAAGGCCTTGTCCAACCTGGCCTTGAACACCTCCAGGGAGGGAGCAGCCACAACCTCCCTGAGCAACCTGTTCCAGTGTCTCACCACCCTCACTGGAAAGAACTTCCTCCTAACATCCAGCCTAAATCTCCCCTCTGCCAGTTTAAACTCACTGCCCCTTGTCCTGTCATTACAAGACCTTGTAAATAGTCCCTCCCCAGCCTTCCTGTAGGCCCCCTTCAGATACTGGAAGGCTACTATAAGGTCTCCTGGAAGCCTTCTCTTCTCCAAGCTGCAGAGCCCCAACTCTTGTAGCCTGTCCTCATAGCAGAGCTGCTGCAGCCCTCTGATCATCTTCATGGCCCTCCTCTGGACCTGCTCTAACAGTTCCATGTCCTTCCTGTGCTGGGGGCTCCAGAACTGCACACAGTACTCCAGATGGGGTCTGATGAGAGCAGAGCAAAGGGGCAGAATCCCCTCCCTTGCCCTGCTGGCCACACTGCTCTTGCCCAGGACTCGATTGCTGTCTGGGCTGCACTCACACTGCAAGTCTTCCAGGGACTAAATAGCCCAGGAGGTAGACACCAGAAAATGTAATCTTTTGCTATTCCATCCCATCCCTTCCTTGTATAAGCTGGCTGCATAGTCAGTTTTGGCCCCTTTCTGCCCTTTCCTTGCTCCCAGATGGACCTTATCTCTTGTGGGGGAGGTTAGCAGCCTGGTTCAGCCTTGGCAGAGCTCAATTCTTACTGCATCATTCGGGCCTGGTTATGGAGCTGTGGTGGTGGTGGTGGTTGGCACAGAGGCCCAAGATTGAGGCCTGGTTATGGGGGAGGATTTCACCTAACGATATTGTGAGGCTGAGTATGAATTTGTGCATTTTGTATGTTTTTGTACTGTTTTGTATAGCTGTGAATAGTACTTCCATTTAAATTTCCAATTCTTTCCAATCCTGTGTGGAGCATTTTCTTTTGCTCCTTCGGGGAAGGGTGAAAAAGTATCTGTCTGCTCCCTAAAATCCATGGCAGGCTGGAAGCACATGACCTGAAAGGAGTGTCTGAGCCCTCTGGGGAAAAGGGGAGGCTGAGGGGAGATCTCATGGCTCTCTACAAGTACCTGAAGGGAGGTTGGAGCAAGGAGGGGGCCAGGCTCTTCTCCTTGATGTCAAGAGATGGCACTAGCAGAAATGGTTACAAGCTGTGCTAGGAGAGGTTCAAGCTGGACATTAGGAAGTATTTCTTCACAGAAAGGGTTATCAAACATTGCAAAGGTCTGCCCAGGGTAGTGATGGAGTCAGAGTCACTGGAGAGGTTTAGGCCATGTTTGGACCTTTTGCTTAGATATTTGGTTTAGTGTTGACCCTTCAGCACTGAATCAAGGGTTGGACTGGATGATCTTTGAGGTCTCTTCCAACTGGATGTATTCTGTGAAAGTCAGTCTTGTCTGTTCATTGCTCGAACGATACTAGTAAGACACTGGATGTAATTCAGTAGCTAAGGAGTTACATTTTAGGAGCTTTATGAATTAAAATTCCTTGTAAATTCTATGTAATTTCTAAAATTACTAGACACTTCCTTTGTTATTTTAGAAATAAAATTATATGCTATTTTGCTTTTTAAAAACAATACTCCACATGATGTCCCTCTTGCATGCTTTGTTTTACTGCTCATTCTGCCAGCTGTTCTTTTAGCTGGTAGGTTTTTCACCACCACCCCCAGTATCCTACCTTCTTGTTGAAAAGGGTTTTGGAAAGATGCTTCCCCTCTGCAGGTACCCTTTGATCCAGATCCCCTGGTTTATCTCCTACACAAAGTATTTCTTCTCTAGATGGCAGTGGTCCAGCTGATCCATTAGTGTTTATCTCCTGGTTTTGGAGTGAGAAGCAGTTAGAAATGGTATGTGGTTGCTTCTGGTGAGGTTTCAGAAGGACCAAAACATCTGTTGGAAAATTCTCTGACCTGCAGGCAGTAGAAAAATGTATTCTGTAGGCACCTGCACAATTGGCATGGCAGAAAAATAGGTTCTGAGGGTGGAGATTGCTGGAAAACACAGAGCAATTATAATCAGAATTGATGATAATTGATATTGCAGCTTTTTATTGATTTTAATTATCCCATTCCTTGTGCCTACTTGCTTTATAAAGTGGACTGCAACCAAGATGTCACACACAAAGCTTGAAAAGCATTCTTTACTTTTTTTTTCTTTTTTGCAGAAATACCTAAGTTAATTGTTTAAGTGTTGTACTTCGATGCCTGAAGCCTAATCTTGTTTTTTCTTTTGTAGTGTATTCCTCCATGAGCAGGTGGACTTTTATCATGTTTATGTTTGATGCAGACTGTGGATATGGAACCAAGCTTAGCCTTCCCTGCCATGTTTTGTCTTGGTTTGTTTGCTCCAGGTGAAGAAGTACCACATCACCTCTGCTCAGAGGTGCCCCGTCCTGACGTCGTGGCTTGTGAGATCCCTTGTGCAACAGACTGTGTGATCAGCGAGTGGTCCCCATGGTCCCCGTGTTCCCACTCATGCTCTACTAAAAATGCTGAAGGCAGTCAAAGCAGGAGTAGGTCCATCTTGGCCCTTCCAGCTGAGGGTGAGTGGTAAACATTTTTTGATTAATTGCCACTTGTTCGTTTAATGAGTTAACTTGCATTCCTCAGGCAAACTGTGTTTAGATCAGAGCCAATCCCAATACTGGAGCAGTGAGGAATAATATTTAATACTGGTCTGTACATCATGCCTAGCAAGTAAAATATCTTTATGGGCTTTGGTTAATGCCTGTGTCACTTAGAGAAAATCTGTCACAGTTCAAAATTATTTACTTTGGCCTATGAATTCTTGTCAATTGAAGGCCAGTCTAGGGGTGAATTTACTTCAGGAGAGCTACATCCTATACTAATGAAATTGCTGTATGACACAAACTCATCACCCAAGTGTCTTTATGTAGAAACATATTGATACCAATTTAGAAAACAGCAGTGAGCTGTGAAAAATGAGTAAACAGAAAAGGACCTGTTTATGTTATTAATGCAGACCTGGAATGTATTGACCTTGTTTTTTCTATTGAAGTAAGTAAATAGCTTTTGATAAACATATATAATTTCCTCTGGATCTTCATGGCCACATCACGTATCTGGATTTTTACACACCAACATCAGTGATACAATTACTTGCACAAACTATTTTGTATCAGAATTGCAGTTTTCCAACTGCCGTTACTCATATGGTAATTCATTTATATGTTGGTTTATCACACAGGATTTGAAAGGTATCTCATCAAGTGCATAAAAATTCATAAACTATACAGGTCTAACAGACTAAAGCCTTGTTGACACGATAAGAATATTTCCTGTTGTCAGTACTATGTGCAGCTAATGCAGCAGCAAAACACTTTTAGATGCAAATCTAGTATAGGACAAGCTCTGTTAAGTGCTCTTTTGTAAATTATCATTAAACCCACCCACCGTTTCTGGGGCAATGTAAGGGCTTGATCTTGCAAGGCCTTACTTGTGTGAATGGTCTGTATTCACATAAACATCCTAATAGGCACTTGGAAAAAATTGGGACCCTTCAGGATGAAACCTGCTATATAATTGTCAATTGAATAATAATAACTACTGTTAAAAAAGTCTGTGGGCTAGAGAGCAATCAAAATGGAGAGAAAAAAAAAAAAAGTTAGCTTAATCTTTTCCATGGAAAGTAACAGACTGCAAATAACAAATAAACAAGGAATTAGGAAAGTGAAGTGCTGAAGAAGTGGATTCCTGGTCATCTCAACCCAGGATACACCAGACTAAAACAGATGTGCTTTGAGCTGAACACTTGACATTTCTGAGGAAAGAATAATCAACTGTTAAAATCAAATGTCCCAACTTTTGGTGTATGTTTTTAGCAATGAGGATGTGCATCTGCGTATCTGCATATGGATAAACTGATTGATCTGAACTTGTGGAGACTGGGAGAGACTTTAATACTGGTATTACTGCAATACTAAGGCAGTGTTGTTACCTGCTTTCTCCTACTACATACCAAGCTCACAGCTAAGTCACCAATTTCTACAAAGCTCTAGTATCTTTGCAAGGGACATTCTGTTTGTCCTCTATCAACTGAGGCAATGTTAGCTGTGGCTGAGTACTTCTGAATGCCATCTCACAAACTGACTTCATATCAAACCCTTATTTTCCCAAGCTGTTCACCAGCTCCCAGAGTACGATAACCAGGAAGCTGTTGATGAAAGTAAAGGGTCTTGGTTTAAATCAGGTTTTAAATGGTATTTCTTTACTCAGCAAACTACTGAAACATGATGCGAGAGTAGGTCGTGGAGGCAGGGAGCCTCAGCAGGTTTAAAATGGATTAGATGGATGAACCCCAGGTGCATAAAAAGTCTGCAAATGGCTAGGCAGTGGTGTGCTTTTCTACTTTCCTTGTACAAAAGTTGTCAATGAGCTGCAGAAAGTGGCCAGACTCTTGTATTTTTTATGAACTACATCTCCTGCTTGTGGTTCTGCAGGCAGACCGTGGACCATGTGGTGTTCTGTATTATCTTCAGTTAAAACTGCCTCATTATTAGTCCCTGTTCTTTAGGAGACCTTCCTCACCATAGGTATTCTTGAAAAAAGCACCTAAATTTTTCCCTGGGAAGCTCAAACTTTGAGCTAGATTGATTTTTTTTTTTTTTCTTTTTTTGTGGTTTGGTTTTGGTTTTTTGTGGTTGTTTTTTTTATCTAATGGACTGGGCATTTTGCCATTTCCTTGCTACACGTACTCACCAGAGCAATAACTGGTCTACGTTTTCCCTGCCAAGTCAAAATCTTCAGGAAATAATTTACCTGGGGCATTTTGTGATTCTGTGGCTTTCTACTCCATCATAATACTACTGAGAGACTGAACACTGTGGGACAGTCCATTTTCATGAAAAGATGAACAGTAATGTGACATAATTACCCAAATCAGCATGCTAAGAAATTTCTTTCTCTTTATTTTCTCAGTTCTATTCATTGTGGCCATTTGGGAAGGCTTAGTCCTGCAAGGCTAGAGGGATTCTTTCAAGGAGCCATATACCTTCATCTCCTAGAGTTTTTCCATAGCAGGATGTAAAGATGCTCTGAACCATGTGGTATCTGACCCCAGCACTTCAATTCTTTCAAAACCTGCAACACTTTGCCCATGTCCCAACTTGCCAGATTCTCTCTGCTGAAAGAGAATGGTTTTGATTTTAGTCATTTTTACGTCTTTCTTCCTAAAATGATGGTGCTTACTGTTAAATTTCACTGCATTACTCCTTTGCTTTTGAGCTCTGAACATCTGTTGCTTTTATGGGATAAATTCAGGCTGTTGGCTAGAGCGTTAAAGCTTCTGGGGAGGCTGTTCAACCTCCTGCACTTTGTGGATTTATTGCCAGTTGTTGACAAACTGCAGCAGCTTAGCAAAATCTTTGGACACCAGTTTGAAGGATTTTGCTTCAGAAAAGCAAAACCTTCATACTGAAAACTTACCTTTCAAGTTTTCCCTTCTTTGATTTGCAGATGTGGGTATCATTGGTACATTCCTCTTGTCAGTACAGTTCAGCACTCTCTACAGCTCAGCTCTGTAAGGAAACGTGAAAAGAGTACAAGTATTATTAGAAAGAGATATTCCTCCTTAGGAAATTAGCAAGAAGAATGAACATAAAAATAATGTTTAATTTGTCTTTAAATCTAATTGCATGTTTGCTGAGTGATACTGGCATTTAAATGGAATTAACTTGGCTGTGTGTAGGAGTATCAATAAGGTAACTCAAAAATATACTTCGCCTATTTCTGTTTCAATTATGCATTGGAATACAATTTTATGCAAGGCTAGTTTAATGGGGAAACAATATTTTAGAAGGTTGTTGTTGCAGCCATAAAGGTCAACAGCTTTATTTAAGTTTTATTTATTTATTTATTCGTTTATTAATGGGGGAAAAAAGATAAGATATTAGGGGTATCTAAGAGTTTTGTTTATTTTTCCACATCTACCTTTTGCTACATGCCATAACATAAATATGTTACTCTCTTGACTCTTTGCAGGGGGCAAAGCCTGTCCCCCTGACCGAGCCCTACAGGAGCACCGTGCCTGTAATGATCACCCATGTGTGCATTTCTTCTGGGAAACTTCTCCGTGGAGCTCTTGCTCTGAAGATCCTCTGGTAACTGCGCTCAATGGAACCCTTAATTGGAGTGGAGAAACCTCTTGTGGAGTAGGCATACAGACAAGGAAGGTTTTCTGCATGAAGAGCAGTTCTGGCCAGGTCACACCTAAAAGGTATTTAAAGAAAGGTCATTAGTGATTATTTGTAGATACAACAGTTGGCATATGAAGGCATTTTTCAGCTAATGCATGGAATCTGCAGCCTTGAAAAGAATTTTGGTTTGCAGCTACTTCTCCAGCTACTACTCCATCACTACTATGAAAGGGATGCTAATACGTTATGAAAATAAATAGCTAGCCCTTTTTTAATTTTCTGTGTAAATCCAAGCAAAATGCATGGTTTTAGTGCTGTAGATCTTTTAGCTGCAGCTCCTCTGTTATTCTAATTTACAGTTTCCTGCAAATATTTTTCCTGAAGGACAGATGTGAGGAAAATATAAAATACATCTGAATGCAGTGTTCATCAATATGTTATTAACAATGCTCCAATAAAATAGAAAAAGGAAATAGGATTTGCATTATATTTACACCACAATAAGGCAGAACCATATGTGTGATCTATATCATTCAGTTGATTTATATAGCTTCTGTAATGTGATACAAACACAACAAAATTATGTATTCTGCAGTGCAAATATTCTGAATTTGGCTTTGCTTTACTAAATGAGGAAAGTAAGTATCACAGATGTTTTCCCCAATATCAAAAAATCAAGACATTGCTGATTATTTTTTGCACTGTTAATGAGTCTAGAGACTTTGAACCGAGTTCCATTTCTTGTTGTAGCTCTCGAAACAGTCCTACTCATATAAACAGACTGTGTTGATTTCAGTAAATTAATTTTTTTGAGGTTAATGAGATTAAATAAAAGGAGAGAAATGTAGTGTTCATTTAATACATTGATATGCTGTAACTTTATCTAATTAAACATGCTGTTTATAGAGCTATATAATGTCTACAATAGTTGTTTGTCCCCTCCACTTTTGGGAAGGAATAAGAGGAAGTGGGTAAGTAAATACTTAGGTGAAGTACATGAAGGGAAATCAGAGTTTAAGTGGTGGAAAATCCAGCCCAAAAGAAGAGATTTGTGTACTGGGGACTTTGGAAGGGAATCCTTGTCTTTGGCATGGTATCTTCTGTGCCACAGCACTCCTTGTTTAATGGATGGACTGCTGAGTCTTTTAAAGGACTTTCTGACATTACTTCTTTTGCTGCTGTGCTAGGGTATTGTTCTTACAGTGATAAGCATCTTAAAAATAAAACCCTTAGACCTCTAGAAGTCTTCAGTAAGACGGTTCTAAGTGACTGAATGAAACCTCTGTGTTTCAGAATGAAATATGGGTCCTGCCAGGAAGGTCCAGACTGGCTTAGTACCTGGGTGAAGCTGGTGCCATCTGTGGCTGTTTGTTTTATGTTTGAGTTGATGAAAACTGACCCAGTGTAATGTTGGGTTTACAACTGCTATGGTGAAAGCTTACCATTAATATGACTTCAGAAGTGGGATAAGCAATGTAAATAAAATAAACTTTGTGTGTTGGCCTGCCTGTATTTTTTTGTGTTCTTCATTTTTCCTTACTTCATTAAGAAAAGCAACACTATCTAAAGAAGGTGCAAGGTACAAAAAGACAAATTAAAATTTTTGCAGAAAAAAAAGTACTACAATGTCTTCTGTTAGATAATAGAAATCTCCCCTCTAGGATAATGAAGCTTAATGAGAAGACATGTCTCTCTGTATTTATTTTCTTTTAAGTTATACCTCTAAGTATCTTGTTACTATCTCACTAACAGAATCATGACTTGAAGATTTATTTTCTTTCCTATTAGGGTTTCGTGGCATATTCCTGTTTCACGTGGTATAATTTTATGTTGCATGCATAACTAAGTATTTTTGAGTGATCTTTCTCACAGCAATTAATGAAAATTAGAAAAGAATAGTTCTCTTTCTGTTCACTCACTTAAAATACAAGATCTGCCTGATTCCAGACACTTGTCCCTTTTTCACCCTTTGAGATGTTACGTATTAACTGTCTGTGTCTGAAACTTTTATTAGAATATGCACAATATATTTTTCATTTAGGAGTTAAAAATGAATAAAATAAAATAAATCACAGAGCTCTTCTTAAATAGCAAAAGGTTTCAAAGATCACTTTATACTATTTTTGTGCTTCCTAGGAGTTGAAAGTGGAGGAATATCACATCAGTCCTTAGACACAGCACAATTACAAGTGTTTTGCAGTTACAAGTGGTTTGACTAATCTGAGGAGTTCTTCTCCCCCTCTATTCTGCCCTGGTGAGACCACAGCTGGAATACTGTCTCCAGTTTCCAGATCCCCAGTAAAAGAGGGACAGGGATCTGCTGGACAGGGTCCAACAGACAGCTATAAGTTTGACTGTGGGACTGGAACATCTCTCCTATGAAGAGGGACTGAGAGAGGGGGTCCTGTTTAGTCATAAGAGGAGAAGGCTAAGAGGGATCTGATTAATATCTATAAATATCTGAGGGGTGGGCGTCAAGAGAAAGGTGCCAGTCTCTTTTTGGTGGTGCCCAGTTATAGGACACGGAACAACAAGCATAAGCTGGAACGCAGGAAGTTGCACCTCAACATGAGGAGACACTTCTTCATCATGAGAGTAATAGAGCATTGGACCAGTCTGCCCAGAGAGGTTGTGGAGTCTCCTTCCCTGGGAGGCTTTCAGAACCCCCCTGGATGCATTCTTGTGTAGCCTGCCCTAGGTGAATCCTGCTTTGGAAGGAGGTTTGGACTTAATGATCTCTGGAGGTCCCTTCCAACCCTTAACATTCTGTGATGGTTGTTGCATGTTGTGTTAAAACAAGACTACTTTATAAACATAACTGCTCGCTTTCATGGGTAATAAATATAAATGTTTCACTTCAGTGAGCCTTGTATTTTAGGTGTCTGAGACAGACATATTTAACCTGCGGTCATCAAGACAGGCTCCATATTTATTTTATTATTACTCCTTTTTTTTCATATTTGAAGTGTACTAAATTCAGTTGGGTTATGTGAGTGAAAAAGAGAATTAAAATGAGGAATGCTGTGACCAGCAGTGATATCTTTGGTATGGCAGTACACTCATAGCTCCGTGAGAGTCTTGGGAGTCAGACGTATCTCCAGAGTTTCAATTATTTATGATATTTTGTCTCTGGTTTTGGATCAATAGGTGTCCAGAGTCCATCAGACCCGAGACTGTGCGGCCATGTCTCCTTCTCTGCAAGAAAGACTGCATCGTGACCCCTTTCAGTGAGTGGACTCGCTGTCCAACAGCATGTCAGCCTGGTAAGTCTTTAGGAAGAGGTCAGAATCGGGGGAAAATTTGTAGAATTGGCTTAGAAATGTGTGGTAGTTGTAATTCAAGTCAGTCTAATAATTTTTAGGGCATTCATCTGAATATGTTTTGTGCTTGGGGTGTTGTTAACACTGACATTGTTGGAAGGGATGCAATCCCTGTGATCAAGTTTGGATATGTAAGTTCTCTTTACCTGGAATAAATTGCTCCTGTGCTTCCTCCTGTAATTATGGGGCTGAATCTGCCTTGTGAGGAAAGGCTGAGAGAGTTGGGTCAGTATAGCCTGGAAAGGAGGAGACTGAGAGGGAAATATCTTTGATGCTTACAAATATCTAAAGGACAAGTGTCAGGAGGATGGAGTCAGACTCATCTCAGTGGTATCCAGTGACAGGATAAGGAACACATGAGGTTCCGCATCAATATAACAAAAAATTCTTCACGTTGAGGATGGCAGAACATTGGAACAAGCTACCCAAAGAAGTTGTGGACTCTGTCTCTGGAGGCATTCAAAACCTGCCTGGATCTGTTCCCGTTTGATTTACTCTGGGTGATCCTGCTCTAGCAAGGGGTTGGATTAGATGAGGTACCTTCCAACCCCTACCATTTTGTGATTCTGTGATTTTGCCTTCATAGTCAAAAGTCCAAGGTTCCAATGTTGTATGACTATAAATGAAAATGCTACATTATGTGAAATTTATTTCTCTTGACCAACCTAATTATATAGGTGCATTTTTGCACCCATATGCAGGGTAGTACAAATAACTCTTTAGCTTCCTGGGTTTTCAAAAATTATACATTTCTTTGATCTAGTTGATTAGCTTTTGGACACTAAGTATTTAGTGAAGCTTCTTTCTAATGATCTAGTGCTGGATTTTGTGACAAATTTGCGTGTTTCATTAATTGTTCAGATGAAAGCCTTCTCAGCTATCAGAATGTTTCATTACTGTTGGTGCTTTCCTTGTCCTTCAAAGATTCTCGGTGAATGCTCTAGCATAGTCCTTGTTAGATTTTACAGGAAAATGAGTTGCTTTCTAAAACAGTGAATCCTGTTTTAATTAGCAATTTATTTTTAGACTTTAAACGAGCTGCCTATGAAGAAGCAGAATAAATTACCTGGTAAATTACTTTGTTTATTAAATAATAGTCTACAATTAAAATGAGAAGAAATTAATTATTTAACCTGCTTGGCAATGTTATCATTTTAATATAATTCTAAATTAAAACTTCTTAGATGGGGGAGTTTGCTTTTTGCTAAGTCTGTTAGTGATATGCCTGCATTGCAAGGTCGAAGTTTTGGGTTTTTTTTTAATTTAATTTGCATTGCACAATTAAAACCTCAGCACAATAATGAAATTTTGTAAACCACTATACATCTGCGAGTGGGTTTTTTTTAATAGAAATGTTGTATTTAGTGAAAACAATATACAGATGGTGAATTACTAAGCAGATCAAGCAGGAGCAGGTATTGCCTGGCAGATTTAAAATTAAATGTGTACTAGCATAAGCTCAAAGCTTAGACAAACATGTAATCACTAAATCAACTTTACACAGAACTTCACCAGTTAAGCTGTTTGTAGTTTATCTGAGAATATGCATCCAAGTTTACTACCTAACAATAAAAAAGCTGACATTTTCCCTACATTTAAATGTCATCAGACAACTGGCTGTCTTCTGACGAAGGATTATCTCATACCTCACAAGTGCAGACAGCAGTGAACTTAGGGCAATAACAGATGGACGGGAAACATAATTCAGAAAAGAAGTGCAATTGAATCCAAACACCTGTTGGTGAGGCAGGAACAGGGAGGTGGTTGCGAGTTATTGATTCTCTGCCATTTCAGATACTTAAAGGTGACAACTGTCTACCACAGTCTTCTGTAATATATCTGTTTTAGTGGGTCTTTGAGGATGAATTGAAACAAGAATCAAAGAATCAATATGGAGTTTCAGAATATGAAATGGTTTGAATGAGCAGCATGTAGATTTTCCTGTCGCCTGCTTTCCTGGTGATGAAAGTGTCCTGGAGAGGTAACTGCTTGGTGTGGTCTCTGGTTTGTCAGCATAGATTTAAAGTGGGGAGATTAAAACAAAAGCAAGTACTTGGCAATAATTAACATTTTCCATCTTCCTTCTGAAATCAGTACCTTTAAGTATCTCTCCTGGGCATTGGTTGTCAAGGGTGAAGTTTAGAAATTTTACCGATGCTTAATTGTCTAAACAAGGTTACAGACCTGATGGAACCCTGAGCAAGCTGATCTAGTTGGGGATGTCCCTGCTTACTGCAGAGAGGTTGAACTAGATGACCTTTGAAGGTCCCTTCCAACCCAGTGCATTCTATGATTCTATAAATTTTAGATAGTAAGTGTCCTATTTATTTCCCTATGTCTTAAGTAGGATTTGAAATGAGATGGAATAAAAGTTGGTCAAAAGTTGGTATGCCATGATAAGAAGTAGTGCAGCGTTCTGTTGTGTGTCAGATGTCGAGGATCTGCCACTTGTGTTTCTCATAAACAAAGCAGAGCTGGTCATAGTTAAAGACTCATCCTTTCAAAAGCTCCTAGAGACAGTTCTGATTTTGTTGACTGAAATCTCAGAGAATCTGTCATTGTTTGTGTGCTTAGACCAGACTCTACCTTCCCCCCTAGTCATGAATAAAGAGTATGAAGCTGAATGGTTCCTCTAAAAGGAAGGACCAGATGTAGTACAATCTACTGTAATCAACAAGGATTTTGTGCCGCACCTGAGAACGGCAATACACCTTTCTGAGCCCTGTCAGGGTACTGTTTTGGGGTTCAAATGAAGAAGGAAAGATGAAGGGAGGAATAGGAAGAGTGGACTTACAGGAGTCATGTGAATCTGTGTGTAACGAGAGGAGACTGGAGGCTGACAGGACAGGCTGATAGGCCTGAAATTCTCAAACAGCCTTACCTGAGTTGCAAAGTCATTGACATAGAAGTTAGAATGGTCTTGAGATCCTGAGGCTTGATTTTTGTCAGGAGGGCAAGGTGTCATAGCCATGCTTGAAATCAGCTGAAGTTCAGATTTAAAAGGACAGTCCTACATAATGCTAATACACTAGAAAATCAGGCTATAGCAATTTTAAATGAGATACAAAAATTATGTTCATTAACATTTGTAAGAAATGCTGTAGAAAAGCCAATGAGGAAATTCAATTTGGAAAATGGGGTTTGAGTAATGTGCAATAAATGTTGAGGATAATTTAGTTTCTTGAGGTGAAGAAAATTACTGAGAGAAGCTCATTTAGATTTGGTACTGATTAATAGGAAGGAAATGGCTAAAATTCTAATGGTAGTAGGTAATTTGAATGAAAATCATCACAAAGCGATAGAGTTCATGATTCTTGGAAGAAGGGAAGGATGGCAATATCAGCAAGACATTTTTAAAACAGACAAACTTCAACAAACTGAGAGAATTGGTAGCTGCACCTCTTGGGACCATGTTCTGCGCCGCAGAAAGCTACCAATAAAAAACGTACAAAGGGCTGAAGCTCTACTGGGTCTACTTTCTGTCCTTAAACTATTACAATAGCAAGTAGTAGCACAGGCAAACAAGACACATGTAGGTCTGTATATGACTTGCATGTTCAAGGTTCAAGATAAAACAGTGATCAAAGCTACGTTAAGTCCTTTTTTTGTCTTTCCTCATCATGAGAGTTGCTCAAAATTTTGTTTCCTTTTTGGTTTTCAGATTGTTTTTAAAAAATTAGAAGCAAGAAATCAATATGTAAATTAAGCTATGGGATGATATTAGATAACAAGAATTATGTAAATGGGTTAAAAGTAAAGGGAAACTGAATCAAATTTACCTACTTTCCTTTCTGATAGATAAGAGAAACACAACATGTACAATTGCTGCCATTATTTCTTGTCTGCAGCCAGGAGAGGAGTGGACTAAAGAATAAGTATTTCCATAAATTACATGTTCACATGCCAGTTGGGATGTTTGAGTAGAGAAGGAAGTGATAAAATAATGCCAGGGCATCTAGTACCTGTCTTCTGGGTGAAAAATTACTAAGTCCTAAAGAACTAACTAAAACAGTAATGCCGGGACAAACCTAACCAACCAGCACCCACCAGCCAAAAAAAAACCAAAAAGTCATGGAAGTTGTAGAGCACTCAGCTTCCTTATGTAGAAAAAACACAAGACGTTATTACCCAAGATGTAAACATTCCAAGAATCAGATTCTAATGAACTGACCAGTGTGGATTTATGGAGAACAAATTGTGCCCAGTAAATTTAATCTCTCTCTCTCTCTTTTTTTTT